>JAVKPL010011821.1:0-54199 GCA_032173675.1 Gastrolobium villosum | reverse complement strand
GACAACCCTCTCCTCCTCCTCACACTGCCACGCCTACTCCACCTGTTATCAATGACGAAGGTAGAGCGGGTAATAATGAGGGTGAAGCCAGTCACCACTCAGGTAGTCATAGCCATCACACTGAGGTGCGTCAACCACATGCAGAATATGTTAATGAGCACGAGGCCGAAGAAAGAATATTAATGGCTTTCGGAAAACACAAACCTCCTTCTTTTAAAGGAGAATCTGACCATATGGTAGCAGCAAAATGGCTCCAAGCTATGGAGAAGATTTTCAAGGTGACGAGATGCCCTGATGCGTTGAAGTTGGTTTACTCCGTGTATATGCTGGAAGAGGAAGCTAAAGATTGGTGGACTAATACAGTGCAACCTTTAGAAGCTGAAGGCCGGGAAATCACCTGGCGGTTGTTCGAGACATTGTTCTTGGACAACTACTTCCCTAGGGAGGCTAGGGAAAAGAAACAGAATGAATACAATGATCTGAAACAAGGGTCGATGTCCATTGACCAATATTTTGCTAAATTCAATGAATTGGTGAAATACGCCAACTATGGGAGAGCCCTACCCACTCCAGCTGAGATGACCTCCAAGTTTCAATGGGGTCTGAACGAGAAAATGTCTCGGAAGATGTCTAATTGTGATATCCGAGAGTTTAGCAAGTTTGTGAACCAATGCCGGAAGGTGGAAGAAGTTTATAGTGTGTCGAAAAGTAAGAAGTCTTCCGAGGCACAAGCATCTGGCGCTAGTGGAGCAATTGGCTCTACTTCCGAAAAGAGTAAGAAGATGGATGACAAGGATAGAAAAGAAAAACTGCAAGTTAGACAGTCGGAAGAAAAGTTTAAGAGAAGCGGGAACCAACAAAGTTGGGATGACGAAAGACCCCTGGTGCCCAAGTGTGATAATTGTGGTAGGCATCACAAGGGCATTTGTTTGATGGGCAAAAACGTATGTTTCAAGTGTGGTAGACTTGGTCACTATGCGAGGGTTTGTCCCAAGATCGTGGGACGGGTTCCTCAAGTGCAAGTGGTCTCTGATCCTTCAGCAGCGGTACATGTTAGCACTTCGACCCAACCCTAGCAAGAGAGGTTTCCATGCTTGACGGAAGGTATGATGCATGTAGATTAGTATAACATGCATAGTTTATTGAGGTTGGAGCCGCATATGCTGAAACTGTGGACTCAATTATGATTGTGTGATTAGTTATGTCTAGTAATTAAAGACTAGGCTATGCATAGATTGCTAAAAGATGATAAGTTGTATGCATTGACCTTTCCATGGAAGTGGTAGTATTACCTCCATGAGGATAGTATCCTATGAGATTGAGAATTCTCATTGAAGGTCTATATTGAGGGGAACCTCCCTTGGAGTTAGCCTTCGGGACCTCCTTGTGGTCAGATACCTAAGAGAAACAGCCCATAGTGGATATCTCTTAGTAGTTCCATCACATGAGATTTTGTAGGAGGTTATTAGTAGGACCGTAGAAGGTTAGGGTTAAATATCAAGTGAATAAGTATGACCCTTGAGGAAAATAAAAAGATAAAAGTGATTGAATATATTAATATCGCCTAATTATAAAACAAAGAGTGAATCATGAATGAAAGATTCCATCTTGTGATAAGATGATAAGGAAAAGAGGAAGTAATGAACAGGGTAACTTCGTGAGCACAAGAAGAGTTCTCCGATAAATTCCTAGTTGATTGGATGAGTAGTTCTATTGATTTCGAGGACAAAATCGCTTAAAAGGTGGGGTGAATATAACATCCCCAATTTAAGAATTTAATTAATTACTTTTAATTAAATAATTAAGCATGTATTAGTGAGTAAAATTAAGAAGAAGGCTTAATTAAGTGAGTTGGGGTCACTTTTGAGGTAAAAAGTGTACTCATTGAAAATAAAGGGGTATAATTGGGTGTAGGCAAAAGTACCCAAAATATAAAAAAGAAAGTGAAAATATTCCTAGAAAAATATTCCAGACTTTTGGGTAAAGTTTGGTAATTAATGGAGTTGAATAGATAGATGAACTAATACCCACTTAACCCGTGTTAAGTGGCAAGCACTTAAAGAACCCATATTCCCCTCCCCAACCCGTCGCAGCAAAAAAAAAAGAAGAAAAAGAAGAGAAAGAAGAGAGAAAGAAGAGAGGAAGAAGAGAAGGAGAAGAAGGGAGAAGGGAAAAAACCCTAGATTCATCATTTCTCAACCTTTTCCATTGATTCAAAAGCCTAAACCACTTAGATTCTTCCCCTCATCCTTAATCCTAGCTTGGTTCTTAGTGGGGAGTAGTGTGGTGTGAGATTTCTCCTCCCCTAAATCCGATCCATATGAAAAGTTGAGGGATTTGTTGGCTTCTACCTCCATGGAAGCTTGAGGAACAATCATTCCTTGTTGTGTGACCCATTGTGGTGAGTTTTCCACTCTCTTTGACACAAATTCCTTGGGTTTTGCATGATTTAGGTTTTGATGAATAGTGTTTTAGGGTTTTATGTTAATGTGAGTAGATTGGCTATGTTCAAGAAGGATTGAGACTTAGTGTATGTTATGGAAAATGATAGAAATGATAAATAAACGGTAGAAATGAGTTTAGATTGTCATTTTGGTAAAGTTTGTTATTTGAGTAAATTATGCTTGGAAATTAAGGATATTCTTGAATGGTAAGCCATTGTTTGATTATAAAATTGATTGTGTTCCTTGTATTAATAGGATTGAGGCAAGAGAACCAAGTGGTGTGACCAACCTTTGTGGTTGTGCGCAATTGAGGAGAGTTCAAGAGCAAGGTAAACCTTTGGACCTTGGGGTTGATCCCATTGAGTGTTCCACCATACTCCGTTGAGGAGAAATGGTTTTTGAGATGTGATATATAATTATGATAGTAATTGTATGCTCATGCATTGATTCATGCATTGATACTTGTTTTGATTGGTTCATGATTATTGGTTGATGTTGATTATTGAAGAGTCATTGAGGAATGGTTATAGAGGTAGAAAATAATGAATGAGGTAATGGTTGAGGATTGTGATTGAGGTTATGACTGATAGTATTATGATGAGGATGATTGGTAGGAACTTCCCTTGGAAACAGCCCTATGTGGATCTCCATGTGGTTAGAGCCTAAGAGAAACAGCCCTATGTGGATCTCTCTTGGAGGTTCCTAGGTTGAGGTTAAGGACTTCCCTTGGAAACAACCCTATGTGGATCTCCATGTGGTAAGAGCCTAAGAGAAACAGCCCTTTGAGGATCTCTCTTGGAAGTCCATATAATGGTTATTGATAAGAATGTGTTGAACTGTTATAATTATGTGCACATCGAAAGTGAACCTTAGGGTGGAGTGATCTCCAAGGACCCCTAGTTTACTGTGATATATTTGTAAATCTCACCCCGTGTTGTGGGGCATCATTTCAGGTACTGATGGAGGTGAGGTTGATCGAAGCAAGAAGCATGAGTAGATTGTACCTGATAGCTTGACATTTTGAGTTGCATGCCATTTAGAATTTCTATATGTATATTTTGTTGTCACATGATGTATTTTGGAGGACTTAGTGCATGATCATTGTAGTAGTAATTGGTATCTGGTACATGGTTACTTGCTTTGATCATGTTCCTTTTGTAGCTAAGTCCTTTGGCATGTATATGAAATTTTTAAGGACAATGATGTAATTGAGACCTGATGATGTTGTAATGTTGTAATTAATGAAGATATATGTAAGATGAAATGGTATGCATGCCCTTCTTAGTGTGTGAGTGTCTTTAAAGACTAGAATTTATGTAGTGAAAGGGATTATATGATGTCAAATAGGTGAAGGAAGACCTTTAGGTAGGAAAACCAATTAAAAACAAAGATACCCTATCTTGTTGTCCAGATTTCGTATCCTATACGATAGATTTGGACCTTTTTGTCTTGATGGAAGTTGGAGATATGTTTCTTAGCTTTCCATAGAGACCAAGATTGTGTAATTTGGATAAGTATAACCAAAGTTATGGTGAAAACACCACAGGAAGGTCAACTTGCCCTGTTTTGGTGCTTGCTCCTGACTGCCCACGCTATGAGCGTGAGATGCACGCTATGAGCGTCAACCTTTCTGACTACCCACGCTATGAGCGTGAGATCCACGCTATGAGCGTGGGGGTCCTGGGGAACTCAGCATTCCATTTCATAAAAATCTCATAACTTGGGCTACGGTGCTCCGATTTGAGCGCGGTTTGAACCCACGCGTAGCTAATGAAAAATCGTATAATATATTGGAAGAATCGAGACCATAAGAGTAATATAGTAATTTCTTAAATAAATAAAGAGTGGATATGTTTTGTGTTTAAAAGCAATAAAAAGTGAGTTTTATGCCTTAGTGGTCTAGGGGGACTACTTGGCACACCATAGTAGTAATGTTTGGTCTGATGAAATGAGTGTATGGTATTAAGCTTGAATTAATTTATTCCGCAATGTAATATGGTTATGGTCACGCAATTGGGTAATTTAAATTCGGCTTGGTTTTAAAAGAAAAATTTAACCGGATTTTAATTGAACCAATGTGATTGTAACTGCGCTTAATATCATAAGTCGATGTTACATGTGTAGCTCTTTTTGTAACGCCTGGCAACTTGCAAGGATTAACGACTGTCCCCACACACTAACACGAGACTTTTTAGCGTGCTTTGTCCTCACTCGCACACTTCCTGGGAAAACTTCCCAGGAGGTCACCCATCCCAGAATTGCTCCAAGTCAAGCACCCATCCCAGAATTGCTCCAAGTCAAGCACGCTTAACTATGAAGTTCTTCCGATCCGGGCTACCGAAAAGTAGATGCATCTTGTTAGTATAGGTAGTACCAATTAATTCTTATAAGTCATTCCCAACTGTACTGTCCCATACCAGCACAGTCTTTGGAATCCCTCTATTTCCGGTGTTATTCGATTTATTCATGTACCCCCGTCGCTGGAAGCCTGCCAGGAGCCGCTCCTTGTCCATGCCCTTACGCACCGGCGATCACTCCTTGCCCTCGTCAGCGCCCGGGATGTTTCATGCCCACCAGCTTCCGCCTGGTTCGTCCTCGAACTACACCGTACTGGATGAGAGGCCCTGCTCTGATACCACTTGTAACGCCTGGCAACTTGCAAGGATTAACGACTGTCCCCACACACTAACACGAGACTTTTTAGCATGATTTGTCCTCACTCGCACACTTCCTGGGAAAACTTCCCAGGAGGTCACCCATCCCAGAATTGCTCCAAGTCAAGCACGCTTAACTATGAAGTTCTTCCGATCCGGGCTACCGAAAAGTAGATGCATCTTGTTAGTATAGGTAGTACCAATTAATTCTTATAAGCCATTCCCAACTGTACTGTCTCATACCAGCACGGTCTCTGGAATCCTTCTCTTTCCGGTGTTATTCGATTCATTCATGTACCCCCGTCGCTGGAAGTCTGCCAGGAGGCGCTCCTTGTCCGTGCCCTTGCGCATCGGCGATCACTCCCCGCCCTCGTCAGCGCCCGGGATGTTACAGAGTGGGAAGTGGTCCTTCCTAGTAGCATTGTTGAGTTTTCTGTAATCCTGGCAAATTCGCCATCCTGTAATTTTTCTTACAGGTATTAACTCATTCTTTTCATTTTTCTCCACTGTTATGCCTCCCTTTTTGGGAACGCATTGGACAGGACTTACCCAACTGCTGTCAGATATTGGGTATATGATCCCTGCATCCAGCCATTTGATGACTTCTTTTCTTACCACTTCTTTCATTATAGGGTTCAATCTTCTTTGGTGTTCTACTGAAAAGCTGTTAGGACCAGTCAATAATATTTTATGCATACACAATGAGGGACTGATACCTTTGAGATCAGCTATAGTCCAACCAATGGCTCCTTGGTATTTCTTGAGCTTTTCAAGTAGCAGTTCTTCTTGTTCCTTGGTGAGAAATGAAGAAATGATCACCGGAAGGGTGTTGTCGTTCCCCAAGTATGCATACTTCAAGTGTTGGGGAAGAGGCTTCAGTTCTAGATCAGGAAGTTTTTCTGAGGAAGGCCTTTTGATTTGTTTTTCCTGTTCAGTCCTTATCAAAGGTTCAGGCCTTCTTTCTTATAGATAGTAACTCTGCTCTTCTTGTCGTGGACCTTCTTCTTCCTCCTCATATTCTTCCTTTTCCATTTTTCTGCTGAACTGATTGTCCAACACCGTAAGGGCAAAACATTCTTCCAAATCTTCACCCTCATCCTGGAACTTCATTGCCTTGACGATGTTGAATTTGATTTCATCATCATGAACTCTCATAGTTAGTTCCCCTTTTTGTACATTGATGACTGCTCTTCTAGTAGCTAGGAATGGTCTGCCTAGAATGATGGGAACATCAATATCAGCTTCATAATCCAAGATGATGAAATCAGCGGGCAAGATGAACTTGTCTACTTTGACTAACAGGTCTTCAATCTTCCCTTCTGGCTTGACAATGGATCTATCTGCCATTTGTAAGGTTACCGTGGTCGGTTCGGCTGGTCCAGTGGATAATTTTTTGAAGACAGATAAAGGCATGAGATTGATGTTGGCCCCTAAATCGCAAAAAGCTTTTCCTTGGTATGAGCTTCCTATAATGCAGGGAATGGTGAAACTTCCTGGATCTTGAAGCTTAGGTGGAAGTTTACCCAAATACTGGCAACTTTCTTGTGTCATCATTACAGTCTTATATTCTGTTATTCCTTTTTTTTTAGAGAGCATCCTTCATGAATTTTACGTACCTGGGCATTTGTTCCAGTGCATCTACCAGGGGGATGTTGATGTGAAGTTATTTTAAAATGTCCAGGAACTTGCTAAACTGCTTATCCTTTTGTTGCTTCTTTGTTCTCTGAGGGAACAAAATTTTTGCTGGTATTGGTCTGTTTTGAATTGGACTGATTGGTTGACTGGTGTCCATTTCATCTACATTGACTTCATCTTCCTTTTCAGGTTCTGGGCTCTGCTTATCTCTGGCTGATGATTGTTGTTGTGCTTTTGGATCTGCTTCAGATGCTTTAGTCTGTTCTTTTTCTTTTGGCAGAGTTGTGGGTTATGCAGTGACTTTCCAACTTCTTAAGGTGACACCTTTGATTTTCTCTGAAGGGGGATGAAGTGCTTTCTTTGGTGAGGTTGTTGAGGGAACGTCAGTATTCCCTGTTACTGATTCTGGTGTTCTGGTTTGAAGGTTGGCAGCAATCTGTCCCAGATGAGACTCAATGTTCATGACCACTGCATCATTCCTGGTGACATATTCCTTGACATAATTTTCCATGGTATTGATGTGTTGGTCATCTCTGTGGAACGGAACGTAGTTGTTTCTTCTTTGTTCAAACGTTCAACTGCTGCTGCCTTGCTGATACTGCTGCTGGTTATTGAATGGTCTTTGGTTAATGGGTGGCCTCCATTGGGTGTTGTGGTTCTGATCCTTAATGATAGTCCCTTCCAGGGCTTGAATTTGTACTGCGTCCTGCTTGTTGATTGTCTCTGGTGAAGTTCCCGTTGCCAAAATTTTCTGCATAACACACCAATGCAGTGGATGGGCAGTCTGTTGAGTCATGAAGGTCACTACAGGCTGAGCATGGTTCAGATTCAGCTGCTGTGAGTTGTAAGACTTCCATCCTTGGTGCTACTTGGTCAGCTTTCAGGTTCTTCACTTCATTCATGAGTGATGCCAGCTGGGCTTCCATGGTAGTTTATTTATCCAGTTCTAGCATGCCTGTCTTCCTTACTTGGCTCACTCTATCTATTGGCCATTAGAGACATCTTTCAGCAGTTCCTTCTATAATTTTGTACCTTGATTCAAGTGTTCCTATAAAGAAATACCCTCCTGCAGCAAAATCTAAGTGAGATCGAAAAGTATGGTCAAGTCCCTTATAGAAAGATTGTAACACTCCCCAACTCTCTACCCCATGGTTTGGACATTTTCTTATAATGTCCTTATATCTCTCCCATGCTTCATAGAGATTTTCCCCATAAAACATTCTGAAGTTAGAGATTTCTGCTATAACATCAGCTTGTCGAGACATTGGGAGAAACCTTTCTATGAACTTGTTCGAAAGTTCTTCCCATGTGTGGATTGATCCAGGGGTGAGAGTTTTCATCCATGTTTTCGCCTTTAAGCCTAAGGAGTGAGGGAACAACCCATTCTCATGCTCTCCTCTATCACACCCTCAGCTTTAAAATTATCACAGATATCTTGGGATGTTATGAGGTGTGTGTAAGGATCTTCTATAGGGAGTCCATTGAAGACTCCTGCTTCCCTAATCATGTGGAACGTGATAGGTTTCCGTTCAAAATTGGGTGCTACAGGGGGGATTACTCCCCTATCTGGTCTGTTCCTGAAAGGAGTAGCCAGAGTTCTGAAGTTTTGTTCAGGAGGAACCTCTTCATTGTTATTATTGTGATCAGCCATGTTTTCAAGAATTTCTTCCCTGAGGTTTCTTCTTCTCCTATGAAGTGTACGTACTGGTTCAGATCATAGAGAAACTAAGGTACTTCAATGGAGTGGTCAGAGTCTGTTTCAAACTCTTCACTCATAAACTATAAACACAAGTTATATATGCAAAGCAGATCCAGTGATAAAGAAAACAAAATAAGTATAAGAGTAAAGTCCGATATACAGAGTATGTACTAAAAATAGTAAATAAGAACAAAATTTAGTGTTTCTATCCCCAGCAACGGCGCCAAAAACTTGTTGGGTGATTTGCTGATGGTGGAAAAATATAAGTTTTGATAGGGGACTTTCCTTTGTTCTTGTAGAACATAGATTCGTCCCTTAGTTCCAACCCAAGTGCGCAAGTGCACGCATCAAGTAATAAAGGGAGTATTAGTGCCCGAATTATCGTTCCCACAAGGATAAAATCCTAATTATTGTCTTACACTGTTTTATAAAGAGTGAAAATGAAAAGAAAAGTTAGTAAATGAACTCTCTGGTCAAACGTTCCCTACTGTCTTGACAACGTTCCTCAGGAACAATAGGTTCAATCTGGTGGCAAACAATTGCTCGCTGCGTTATATATGTGATCCTTCCTATTTAGAAGAAGGTAAGATAATAATCATTGGAGTTTGATAGTTACAATATTTAATAAAGTAAAAACTACTAAAAACAGAAGTAACTATAATCAAGAGACAACAGGGTGGTGGTTTAACACAGTTTTAACAGAAGGAACGGATTCACTGCTCCATTCTTAAATGGGTTGTTTTCTCTGCTCAAGACTTAGCACTTTCTGGCTTTGTCCCAGTTTCTTTGCCTGCCAACTCTGATTCCTCAGCTCATGGACTAGATGGCTCACAATTTTCCATACTCCTATGGCTTCCTTAACTCCAACAGGTACTTAGTGCAGAACCTTAAAATGGACGAGTTAGCCCTTTATTCCTATGGTGACCAGTAGTGTTTTTGCCATGAAACTACCTTCCCCCAATGGTTAAGCTGTCTGAAATCCCCTCCTTATGGAAGTTCCTTTCTCATTATGTGCCCAATTTCCATTAGTGCACAATGAATATAGCCTACTTAGCCAAAGAAATACAAAAAACTTCAGTCAAGAGTTTCGAAAATAGTTCTTTAAGAATTTCAGAGTTCACCCGTTCCACATATAGCTCAGCTCATGGCTGATAATTTAAACATAATTATTCTAAACTGAAATCCCAAAGACCCGAGATTCAGTTAAGAGGTAATGAATGAAACAAAGAGAAAAACACTTATATTAATTCAAAAGACAGTTTACAGAAATAAACAGAAAATGGAGAAAGACGGGTTGATGCTTGTGAGGAGTCTTAGGGGTTGATACAGAGAAAGAAGATGGGTTGTCACTTAACTACAGTTACAAACTAAGTTACTAACTACTATTACTAGGTGATCTCTTCCTTTCGGACTTCAAACCCTCTAGAATTTGATGATGTTTTTGTGTGAAGGTGGTCCTATTTATAGCTGGAAGAGGAGTGGCAAGGTTGTAAATCCTTTGGAGCTAGTTGCTTGTATGAGGGGACGGAACGGTGGTAGCAGAGAGTGCAGATTGTGCAGATTGCAGGGTTTGGTGATGATTAGCCGTAGTTTGCAGACTTTCCCATGCTTTGCTTTCTTTTTCAGCCAATGAGAACTCTTGATTCTCTGCTCTTCACGTTTCCAGCTGCTCAGTTGGTGCACCCCCTCTGCTTTTAGAAGACTTCAATCCTACGTCACCTGTAAAATGTACAGAGGCATTAAATGAGTGGAGCAGGTGCATTAAGTGCTTCTCATTCCGTTCACCTTTTAATATATTTTAAAGGAATACGTTACCATCCGTTCCCCCACTGTATTTTTGTCACAAATGTGTAAAACAAGTGATTTTCATGCTGAAGTTGCTCATTAGATGAGGGAACGTGTGGTATTTTGCCATCAAAATGGACTTAGATGGGAACGAATTTACGTCCCATCATTTGTCCTTCCTGATCCTGCGGAGCAGTTTGAGCTTTATTGTGATGCCTCTGGGAAGGAGCTAGGCTGCGTGTTGATGCAGAAAGGGAAAACTGTTGCTTATGCTTCGAGGTAGTTGAAGTCTCATGAGGAGAACTACCCGACTCACGACTTGTAGTTGGCTGCTATTGTTTTTGCTTTCAAGATTTGGAGGCATTACCTGTATGGCATGAGGTTTTCCGTATTCAGTGACCATAAGAGCTTGAAGTATATGTTTGACCAGAAGGAGTTGAACATGAGACAAAGGAGATGGATGGAGTTCTTGAAGGATTACGACTTTGAGTTGAGGTACCATCTTGGCAAGGCCAATGTGGTAGCTGACGCTTTGAGCCGGAAATCCTTGAGCCTATCCAGCTTGATGATGAGCGATTACGATGTGATAGAGAAGTTTCGAGACCTGAGAGTGAACTCCTTATTTGGGGCGCACTTCTCAATATGGAGACAATAGAGATGATTAACGAGTTAATGGAAAAGATTAAAGAGGAGCAGGTGCAAAGAGAGTGCCTTGATTATGTGAAGAACCAAGACGGTGTGTCTTGGAATAAAGATGGATTGTTGTTGTTCCAGAAGAGGGTTGTAATCCCTCGAGGGCCATTGACTGAGGAGGTTATGGCAGAGGCTCATAAGGGCCAGTTTACTATCCACCCTGGTGCCACAGAGATGTACCAGGACCTGTAGAGAAATTTCTGGTGGCCAGGCATGAAGAAAGACGTAGCGGTCTATGTGTCCAAATGTTTGATTTGTCAGAAGGTGAGGTTTGAGCATCAGAAACCATATGGTAAGCTTCAACCTGTTGAGATTCCACAGTGGAAGTGGGAGAGCATTTTCATGGACTTCGTGGTGGGATTGCCGAAGACTCAGGCGGGCTGTGGCTCTATCTGGGTCATTGTGGACAGACTGACGAAGTCTGTCCATTTTCTTCCTATAAGGTGAGCTTCACTAGAGAGCAGTTGGCCAAGCTATATGTTCGCGAGATTGTGAGGCTTCACGGGGTGCCCAAGAGTATCATCAGTGATAGGGACCCGAAGTTCACATCTCGGTTTTGGGCAGCACTGCATGAGCCTTTTGTTACGCAGATGAGATTGAGTACTGCCTATCACCCTCAGAATGACGGAAAGACGTAATAGACGTATTAGACGTGGGTGCAGTGCAAGCGGTGTTCCTTGTACTACTATGTGGGTAATAGACGTATTCCTGCATTTCTCTGGCCAGTAGAATAGTGATAACACACATTGCATGAATGTCTGTTGCACTGCATACTTTTGGAACTTATATTGCACATGTAAGTGAGTTTGGGGTGGAAGATCCTTGAGGACCCCTTGTCTTACTGAGATTTCTTATTTAGAGATCTCACCCCATGTTTAGGGACGCTTATTTCAGGTTCAGGTAATCCTGGGGTTGAGACCTCGGGTGACAGGAGGCCAGAGTTGAGTTAGATATTGCTGTATGTTCTGACATGTTGGATACTGGATCCTGTTTACTATTTTATGCTTTTAGCTTCAGATAGTACTATGTTGTTTGCTGTAGAGACTAATGTTGGGCATTTATGGCCTTATTTGGTGAGCATGGGGATTGTCCATGCCACATGAGTTTGACTTTATGTTTTCAGACTTTAGTTGTAATAATGTATCAGGATATTGTCCTGACTACGTGTTGTAGATCCGTGACTTTAGATATTCACTTTATATTTATATATATGAGGTATTCACTTTATATATTCACTTTAGATATTCACTTTATATTTATATATATTGTCCGGACTGCAGGCGATGTTTTATGAAAAAGAATTAAGTAATTCAACTTGGTAATGATAATGACGTCATAATTGAAAAGAAAAAGATATTCCGTAAATTTTAATTAAGCGTGGCTTAATACGATAGTATGTTAACAAACTGGGTTAACACGGGGTGTTACAGAAAGCAGTTGGCTGCTAGGCAGGCGCCTAGTCGGTTCAAGAGGACTTCCACGCAGGGGTGTGCAGCGAGACCACCTACTCCCCGATGCTCGGGATGTGGGAAGGTTCATGTGGGGCCATGTGCTACAGGTTAGCTGATATGTTTCTAGTGTGGCGAGGAGGGCCACTACTCTAGGGATTGTCCGTCATCGACGGCGAGAGCTGCAACGATTCGGGAAGTTCCATTACAGATGATTCCTTTGGCATCTACAACGGCACATGTTGTGCCACCTGCCACTGGGCGAGTTTACACTACGGATCGTCAGCGGTCGGATCGAGCTTCGAACCTTGCCAGAGATACTGTTTCCATTTGTGGACCTCCTGTTCATGTATTGTTTGACTTTGGGGCTATGCATACTTTCATTGCTACCCCGATTGCCGTGGGGTTTGTATTGCCCATGTCTGTGCTTTCTCCACCGTTGCGGATGACTACCTCCACCGGAGAAAAGTGTGATACTACCACTATGCATCGAGATGTCGTGTTTCAGTAGGATGGCCGTGGGATTCGGTAGACTTGATAGGATTACCGTTGGCTAATCTAAAGATTAATATGGGCATGGATTGGTTGTCCAGAAATTGTGCGATGTTTGATTGCTGTGCTAAGCGAGTGGTGATGTCTCCGTGTGATTCCATAGCCAGTTCGTCGCCTTATATATCATTATTGCAGGCTAGGAGAGCCTTGAGTGCAGGGGCATTTGGATATGTCATGTTGGGAGGTTTGGTGAGTAGGACACCGGAGGATCTCACTGGCATTCCTGCGGAGAAGGAATTCCTCGAGGTGTTTCCTGAGGAGATTCTTGAGTTTCCGCCTCAGCGCGAGATCGAGTTCTCCATCGACTTGTTGCCTGGTGTGAGGCCTATTTCATTAGCTCCATATCGGATGCACCCATTAGAGTTAGCGGAGGTGAAGAAGCATATTGTGGATCTTTCAGCGAAAGACTTCATCTGACCGAGAATGTCTCCATGGGGAACACCGGTCATTTTTATTAATGAGGCAGGATGCCTTACGCCATTACATAGTTGTGATGGTGCTTTGTTGGAGAATGTACAAATTCTCCTCAATAAAAAATTAACTAATTGTGTAACACTTGAACTTTGTGGCAAGGCCACGCGCGATCTTGTATATGCGAAGCTAGTGTATGTACAACTAGTTTTGTAGGTTTAGTGGTCTCCATGACTCTAGGTTCATATGTTAATTTGCTTCACGAGTAGTTGGCATGTTAACAACATGGGTAATGTTAAGCATGAAATAAGTATGATAGATTGTTGTAATGTACCAATGTCATTTCACCTCTAATTGACTTTCGATTTTGCAGACGCCATGGAGATTGAGGTATAATATTGCATAGAGTATTTGATTTATCATGTTATTGAAATTGAAAATTTTGCAGATGTACGTGAACTAAGGTACGTTAATATATGAATTAGCAGATTATCTAACATGTATTGATTGAGATGAACATGACTATGATTTCGTACTGTGAAAGGAATATGATTTTATTTTGAGAATAATGATTTATAAATTGTGAGCCTAATCGAAGTTAGAGTCATAGAATAGGACCTAAACTCACCCAAATTTTTTGTGAGGAATAGTGTGGGGTCAGGTCACCTCTATTGATAGAGTGACTGGCGATCCCAGTGAATCGAATGACAACTTCGATGTGATTGCGAAGTTTCGAGATCTGGCAGTGACCTCCTTGTTTGGGGGTGCACTTCTCGAAATGGAAACCGTGCAAGTTGAGAATGAGCTCATGGAGAAGATTAAATAGGCGCAAGTGCAGAGAAAGTGCCGGGATTACGTGAAGAACCAGGATGGTGTGTCTCGGAAGGAGGAAGGACATTGTTGTTGTATGTCCTTATGTTGTTATGCTTAAAGGTGAAGATTAAAGACCAGAAACCTTTTGGTAAGCTTCAATCTCTTGAGTTTCTGGAATGGAAATGGGATAGCATTTCCATGGACTTCGTAGTGGGTTTGCTGAAGACTCAGGCTGGTTATGACTCTATCTGGGTCATTATGGACAGACTGACTAAGTCTGCCCATTTTCTTCCAGTAAAGGTGTGCTTCACGACTGAGCAGTTGGCCAGACTGTATGTTCACGAGATTGTGAGGCTTCACGGGGTGCCCGAGAGTATCATCAGTGATAGGGACCCGAAGTTCACATCTCGGTTCTAGGAGGCGCTGCAGGAGGCTTTTGGTACACAGTTGAGACTGAGTACAACCTATCACCCTCAGACTGACGGACAGAATGAGCGGACATCCAGACATTGGAGGATGTGTTGAGGGCTTGCACTTTGAGCAGGGTTCAGCATGGGATAGGTACCTGCCACTGGTGGAGTTTTCTTATAACAACAGTTTCCATGCTAGCCTGGGCATGGCACCCTACGAGGCATTGTTTGGTAGGAGGTATCAGACTCCTACCTGCTGGTCTTAGGTTGGAGACAAGGAGGTTTTTAGCTTGGACTTTGTCCAAGATACTGCCCAGCATATCTAGATGATCCGAGAGAAGCTGAAGCAAGCGCAAAATCGCCAAAAGAGCTACTATTATGTTAAGCATCGTCCACTGGAGTTCAGTAAGGGTGAGCACGTGTTTGTGAGACTTTCACCTGTCACCGATGTTGGTCGGGCCCTCGGAGTGAGGAAGCTGAGCCCGCGATTTATTGGGTCATACCAGATCCTTGGTAGAGTAAGATCTCTTGCCTACCGACTTGTCTTGCCTCCGAACTTGGCCAATATCCATGACGTGTTTCACGTTTCTCGGCTTCGAAGATACATAGCGGATCCTTCGTACGTGGTGCAACCTGATGATGTGGAGGTTCGGGAGAACCTAAAGACTCTCGTCGGATCACTCAGGATTCTCGATCGTCGCGAGAAGCAGCTGAGGAGCAAGACCATTCCAATGGTTAAAGTGAAGTGGACTGGATGAACTCCTGAGGAGTGCACTTGGGATCGTGAGGACGAGCTTCTCCGGCAGTATCATGTGTTTCGGGACAAGTATGTTTCTGATTTTGAGGACAAAATCCTAAAAAGGTGGGATGAATGTAAGAACCCGCACCGTTAATTAAGGAATTTAGTTAATTAAATGTGAGAATTAGGAAATTATTCCATAATTGAACCTAATAATTATTGTGAGGCTTTAATAATTATAGTAAGTGAGTAATAATGTTAAAAGTCACTTTTCTGACGAAAAGTGCATATATCGGTTCTGCTACTGGGTATAAATGCGTACCAATGAAGTATCCCGAAAAAGTATAATAAGTGCATGAATATTCTTAGAATAATATGTAGGACTAGTAAAACAAGTTTCAAGTTAAAATAATTAGAACTGGTGCCATAACTGATACTGGCTATGGAAAAGCGCGTACCGAAAAGTTGCTGCGAAAAATAAAATAAAATTATGTTAAATCTTAGAAATTGAGTAGGTTTAGATTCCAAAATTTGGGGTTAAAATGATAAGCATAGAAATTAGCGCTAATACTGTGTGCTTAAGACTTAAAACGCTATAAATATGGAAGTTTGGACCAAACCCCTAGGCCATATCAGACTTCTACATGCCACCTTGAGGGGCTGATCTTCTTGTCACTGTTGCATTACTGCCCTATTCATTTTGTGAGCTTTGTGACCGCTTTTCTTCCATTTATCTTCACTTTATACCTTGTGTGAGTGAGAGGGATCATGGGGTATGAGTGGGAGGCCTAGTTTCTGAGTTAGAAGTTCTGTCTTAAGAGTCTTGGAGGCTGACTTGGTTGTTTGGGTTCGGGAAGCCATTGTCATGGCATTTTGTGTTCCAAGGAGTGACTTTTGGGTTCAAAGAACCAACCTTTGATCTCATTTTCGTACACCTTGTGAAGTCAGAATTTTGGGCTGTTTGGTGAGCTCCTAGAGCATCTCCTTGCTCTGTTTTAAGCTTGGGTAAGCCTTACCACCCTTGAACATGAGTTTTCTTAGCTAAAAATGAAGCCTTGATGCATGTAATGAGCAAAATATAATAACTTAAGGTTGGGTAAGCTCAAACACCCCTAATAATGCATGTTTAAGCTTCTGTAATCGGTAAAAGTCAAACCTTTGGATTGATATCTCGCGAAATTCGGAATTTGAGTTTTGTCGCGAAATATCCAGATATTAGATTAGAAATATCCGAATATTGATATCCGGATATAGCCAGAAAGATATCTGGATATGAATATCCGGATATGCCCCCGACAAATATCCAGATATTCTGGGTTTTCGATGACAGTAGTTGTACTGTTCATACAGAACTGTGTTTGGGGTTTGTGGACCCTAGATTGATGAAGTAGAGCTTTTGTAATGGTTAGTTAAGTCAGAACCTAAGTGTTTAGGGGCTTAAGGCTTTGTAAGAAGCGTAAAGATATGAAACATAAAGGAAAGGCATTGTCCTTAATTATGTCATATGCATGTAGAGTATGAATACTGATTTTATTATTGGTCCAAACAGATTGTGATTGTACTGTTTGTGGATGTTGAGCTGTGTGGACTCTTGCCTTGGATTGTTAGCTTGCAAGGTAAGTTTTCGTGTCATCGGTTTAGCCATTGTATGGTTCCACTTCCAATTTCGGTTTGTTTTATAATAGCTTTGTGCAAAATTTATTTCTAAAACATATAAACCCTCTTTAAAAAGAAATTCCTTCAAATTTTCTTTTTTTTTTGGGGGGGGGGGGGGCGCCACCCCAGTCCCCCCTAAATCCACCGTTTGTAGCTTGAAGTTTCTCCTTAACTGGTCTTTTGGGTGTCCAAATTCCAATTGCCAAATTAAACTTACCCAATCTGGCTTTGTCTTCCTTGCAACTGGCCGATTTTAGATGAGAGTAGGGGTGTTAACGGGTCGAGCCGAGCTTTGATCTTAAAAGGTTAAATTTGTGTTTAAATGTGTCATCCTGACCAAACTTGTTACCTGTTATAAATATAATTATCGGCCTGCGGCCTGATTATTTATAAAAAATAAAAGTCTGGTTTAGTCTGTTTAAAAAAATAAGACAACAAAAATTTGTCCAAACTGAATATACAATCAACAACACTAGTAATTGCATAAATATTCATAAATTCAATGTATGTTCAAACAACATAATGTAAAACAAAATCATTCAAAAAGTCTGATTAACCAATAAAATGGAGTGAAATGGAATGAGAATAATATAAAAAATAAAGAATATAAAATAAAAATAAAGAATAATATACTAGGTCTGCCTAAGAGGCTCTAAGGCCGAGCTTTTGAATTGGAGCCTGATGCCTTTTTATTAAATGAGCTTTTATACAAGTTCAAGCTTAGTGCCAATAACCAATTTTAGATATGTAAGCTTAGACCTTCACGAGCCAAGCCAAGGCCCCCAAAAGGCCCATAGTTCATTTAACACCCCTAGATTAGAGGTTCTTCATATGGTTTGAACATGTAAGGTGATTGGATTAATTATTGTGAGATTAAATGAGGACTTTGAGCTATTGAAAACATGAAATTCCCTAGCCTAGTTGGAAGGACATTCCTTGGCCTTAGGAAGGGAAATGGGTGATGTAATGTTGTGTAATTTCAATTGAGCATGAATGATGGACCAATAACCATTGCATAGTTTATTGAACCTTGAGAATGTGGTGGAAAGTAAAAGAAACTTCATTAAACCTCTATAGGTGTGCCTCGGCCTTAAGGGTCAAGATTGGAGGAAAAATGTTGTTTGATGTGTTGTGAGGTAATGATGGGATGTCATAATGTAATTGAAGGTTGAGGGAGCTATAAGAAAGGTTGGTTGGAATTTAAACACAAAGGTTGATATTTGAAGGCCTTATGGCCAAAGTCAGAGTGGAGTGTGGGAAGATTTTGCTATGCTTTGTTTGTGACTTGTATGACAAGTTATTGATGATCATATGTAGTGTGATCATGTAGGCGAAACCTTTAGACTCTATGGTCGAAGAGTAAACTTTGACACTTCATTTGGAGGCCATTGGATCCTAGAATTTCAAGGATTTGGTAAGTTACAAAGTTGTAACTTGATGGTATATAATTCATTGGCTTTACATTCATATGTATGCTTGGTTGATGTTGTTTTCTTCACATCATGATGTATGTAGATGATCTTATATTCACTGAAAATTATGATGTTATGTTTAAAGAATTTAAAAAGTCTATGATGAATTAGTTTGAAATGACTGATCTTGGTATGATGCGTTACTTTCTTGGCATAATTGTAGCACAATCAAGTGATGGAATTTTTATTTCTCAAAATAAATACGCGGAAGATATTCTAGACAGATTTCAGATGAAGAATTGTAATCCTGTGCACACTCCAGTTGAATGTAGCTTGAAGCTACACAAAGATCATGGAGGAAAGAAGGTTGACAGCACCTTCTACAAACAAATTGTGGGAAGTTTGATGTATCTCACTATAACAAGGACAGACATAATGTATTTTATGAGTTTAATTAGCAAGTATATGGAGAATCCTACAGAAATGCATTTGTTGGTTGCCAAGAGAATCCTTCGCTACTTGCAAGGAACAAGAAATTTCAGGATATTTTACAAGAAGGGTGTAAAATCTAATTTAATGGGATTTACTGACAGTGATTATGCAGGAGATCAAGATGACAGGAAGAACATATCAGGTTATGTTTTTATGATTGATACAGGTGCTGTTTCTTGGGCATTGAAGAAGCAACTAATTGTCACTTTGTCGAGCACAGAAGTTGAATTTGTTGCTGCTATAACTTGTTCATGCCAAGCCATTTGGCTAAGGAGAATTCTTGAGGAGCTTAAATTCAAGCAACTCGGAGCTACTAAAATTATGTGTGATAATAATTCAACAATTAGATTATCCAAGAATCCTTTGCTACATGGAAGAAGCAAGCACATTGATGTGAAGTTTTATTTTTTAAGAGATATTTGTAATGATGGTGTTATTGATTTAATCTACCGCGGAAGTGAAGATGATATATTCACTAAATCACTCAAGATGGAATCATTTGTGAAGTTAAGAAGATTATTAGGTGTTTGTATACTTTAAATTGACTGTTAGCAGTTTATGGGAGAGAATGTTGAAGTCTCTTTAGTTTCTTGTGTCAGTTAGAATACTTGTGTCAGTTAGAATATTTAAGAGTCAGTTATCTCTTGTTTTCTTATGTGAGTTATGAAGTTAAATTGTTATGATGTTTATTGGAGGTATAATGGATGATGTTATAAATAGTTAATTAGTGGTGTTAGGAGACTCTTGATTAGCTTTGTAATGAGTCTCTTTATTGGTACTTTTAGTTTTTTATATTGCCTATTAATAGGCTTGGTGTATTGAAGAAATATGAAGCATTTCCTTTTCAGTATTTTTTAAGTGTTTCAATTTTAGAGTCTCAATATTCTATCTTAGGTTTGCAGTTCGATTTCATGTAATGTAAGAAGGAAAAAAAAAGTTGTGGATGTTGGTTCCTTCTCGATATTTTAAATAATGGAACTCAGATAGCTTCACAAATGGTAGATAAATAGAATATTGTAAAGAGAGACTAGAATATTTAACTAAAATTTTAGAATTAATCCTAGTATAGAAAGAAGAAAATGAAATAAAAAAGTAATTTTAGTAGATGAATTTAAGTCAAATATTAAAGGAAATAAGTGAAAAAGAGAAATTTGCATCAATCCAAGATTTACAAAAATTAAAGCAATAAAAAAAGATATTATAAGAGTTATGTTGTAGGAAAAGTGATTGTGTTATGTTATAGAGATTCGTTTTGCGTGCCAGAGTTTTTTTTTTGCTGCGGGCCCCACAAAATGTTGTGTGCGTAGGAAATATTTTGTGGTCATGTTAGATGATAGATGATAAATCCATAAAAAAAGTTATATAAAAGAAGAAGTAATAACCTTAAAAGAAAAGGAATTAATTACAGAAATAAATGATATGACATAATCACAAATTTAATTATTGTCCCTATCGCCTTAGAACCTGTTTGAATCCTCTTATTTTTAAGGTAGAAGCTACTTATAAGCTAAAGCTAAAAAAAAAAATAGCTTAAAAAAAGAAGCTAAAAGTTGTTTGGTAAATACATAAAACTTTTAGCTTAAAAATGACTTAAAACACATGTTTCAAGAAAATTATCTCTCTCTACCTTTATAACTCTTTACTTTAAAAAACAGCACACAATTCAAGAAAAACAGATAAGAGATTAAAAAAAAGCTCCTCCTAGGAGCTTTTAGTTTTCAACTTTTTCTTCATTATAGAAAAAAGAGTTTTTCATTATAAGAACTTTTCCCAAAACTTTTTTTGCCTAACTTATGCTTATAAGTAGCTTTTAACTTTAAAAAAAGAGGTTCTAAACAGGCACTTAATTGTTGTCACACCTTTAACATATCTCAATTTGTCAATAATGGTAATGTTTATCCAAGTTCATAAAATATACGATGACAACCGATATACAGAAGTAACATGAACATGAAAGGTACAACCTTGTCATTAAGGCATTGTCGTCAAGGAGGTGCTCATTGTCTAGCTGAGATGTCTAGAGAGCATACATTGGTAGAAACACCAATCACACAGGCCCCACAAGACTTCGCACTGGGATGGAAGTATAGTTTCCAAGTAATTTTTTACAAAATAAGTATGCATCATTCTAATAATTTCCATAATTCTTTAAAGAAGAATTGTTAAATAAAAACTATTTAAGTTACTTAAATATTAAACATTTCTTTTTATTTAATACATATTATTTAAATGATTAAATAATTTACGAAAATTTATTCAGATCAAAACATTAATATTTTGATGCAAAAGAAACAGAAACCAAATGGATTATTTAAACTTACCAGAAGAAAAATCTTTACAATTTAATCAAAAGTTTTGAAAGGAAAAGTCAAAGACTTATTTCTCCAAATGATATTTGCACGTAAAATTATTTATTGGTTTTATATTTTATTTAAAAATAAAAAAAAATTATGCAATTTAACATATTTTCACTATTTTTTCCCCGGCAAAGAGGGAAAAAATAATGCAATCACTCGATACAACTTTGTCTTTTTAGATAATTTTAAATTGACGAATACTTTTCCAAACTGAGCTTTCTTCATGAAATTGTTTAATGGGCTCAATTTTAAAGTATCCACGAAGAGCACAAGACAAAGCTAGAAGGTATCTAGTGCTTGGCTATCATTTTGTTTTCCATTATTTTACATAAATTTTGTAATGTAACTGTTCTTAAATAATTAAATGATTAGTATAATACAATATTGGCTAGCCAATATGGACTGGGTCGAATAACACACGGTTGAAGAGCAAAGACTTTGGGTTTGATGAAGTGCTTATTGGGCTGAAGAAGTCTACTTTGTAGTTAATGGATGGCGTGTGTTGGGTGGTTTGCTGATGGTGAAAAATATAAGTTTTGCTGGGGAACGTTCCTCTGTTCTTGCAGAACACAGATTCGTTCATCAGTTCCAACCCAAGTGCGCAAGTGCACGCATCAAGTAATAAAGGGAGTATTAGTGCCCAAATTATCGTTCCCACGAGAATAGAATTCTAATGATTGTCTTACACTATTTTGATAAAAGTGAAAATGAGAAGAAAAGTTAGTGAATGAATTGTTTGGCCAAACGTTCCCTACTGTCTTGACAACGTTCCTCAGGAACAGTAGGTTCAATCTGGTGGCAAACAATTGCTCGTTGCGTTATGTATGTGATCTTTCCTGTTTAGGAGAAGGTGAGATAATAATCATTGAATTTTGATAAGTATAATATTTAATAAAGTAAAACAACTAAAAATAGAAGTAACTATAATCAAGAGACAACAAGGTGGTGGTTTAAAACAGTTTTAACAGAAGGAACGGATTCACTGCTTCCCTCTTAAAGAGGTTGTTTTCTCCGCTCAAGACTTAGCACTTTTTGGCTTTGTCCCAGTTTCTTTGCCTGCCAACTCTGATTCCTCGGCTCATGGACTAGATGGCTCATAAGTTTCCATATTCCTATGGCTCCCTTGACTCCAACAGGTACTTAGTGCAGAACCTTAAAATGGAGGAGTTGTCCCCTTATTCCTAAGGTCAGTAGTGTTTTTGCCATGACACTACCTTCCCCCAATGACTAAGCTGTCTGAAATCCCTTCCTTATCGAAGTTCCTTTCTCAGTATGTACCCAATTTCCATTGGTGCAAAATGAATATAGCTTACTTAGTCAAAGAAATACAAAAAGCTCCAGTCAAGAGTTTTGAAAACAGTTCTTTAAGAGTTTCACAGTGTACCCGTTCCACAGATATTCAGCTCATGGCTGATAAAGCAAACATAATTATTTTAAACTGAAATCCCATAGACCCGAGATTCAGTTAAGAGATAACGAATGAAACTAAGAGAAAAACACTTGTATTAATTCAAAAGACAGTTTACGTAAAGAACAGAAAATGGAGAAAGGTGGGTCGGTGCTCGTGAGGAGTCTTAAGGGTTGATACAGAGAAGGAAGATGAGTTGTCATTTAACTACAATTACAACTTTAAAATAATACTAAGTTACTACTAATACTACTACTAGGTGATCTCTTCCTTTTGCACTTCAAACTCTCCAGGAGTCAATGATGTTTCTGTGTGAAGGTTGTCCTATTTATAGCTGGAAGAGGAGTGACAAGGTTGTAATTTCTTTAGAGATGGTTGCTTGTATGAGGGGACAGGACGGTGGCAGCTGATTGTGAAGATTGCAGCAGTTTGCAGGGTTGAGTGATGATTAGCCGTAGTTTGCATACTTTCCCATGCCTTGCTTTCTTTTTCAACTAATGAGAACTCTTGATTCTCTGCTCTTCACGTTTCCAGCTGCTCAGTTGGTGCACCGCCTCTGCTTTTAGAAGACTTTAATCCTACGTTTCCTGCAAAGTGGACAGAGGCATTAAATGAATGGAGCAGGTGCATTAAATGCGTCTCAGTCCGTTCCCTTTTAATATATTTTAAAGGAATACGTTACCATCCGTTCCCTCACTGTGTTTTTGTCAGAAATGTGTAAAACAAGTGATTTTCATGCTGAAGTTGCTCATCAGCTGAGGGAACGTGTGGTATTTTGCCATCAAAATGGGCTTAGATGGGAACGAATTTAGGTCCCATCAGTGTGCTTCCTCCGGCGCGATGGCACTGACTGGGGGTACCTGCAATGGCACTCCGATACTTAAGTCAGTATTAATACTGAGCTAATGTTATATTCTTACTAGAATTAGATAGATGTACCTGGGTATTGATCCCTGGCTTATATAGCATTTCTTATGCCGCCTTTAGCAGGTGGTATGCCTTCTGATTGGCTATTCTTGGGCTGCAGACTTATTTGTCTCAGCTGGTGCCTTTTTGGCTATACTTCTATGTGATGGGCTACCTTCTTAGAGTAGTGGCAAATTGGAGCTGTCTTTCGTGTGTTGGTTTATGACGCGGTGGTTCCTTTATAGGATCCTTCCTTAATTCTTAAGTCATGCTTTAGGCGGTTAGGCGCAATGAGGCCATTGTATGATATCCCTTACCATGAAATTTAATTAATTGCATGTAATTAAGAAATTAATCTTGTATTAGTCGGTTAAATTAGGTAAAATGTCTAATTAAGTGAATTGGGTAATTTTTGAGGTAAAAAGCGCACTCAGTGAAAATTATGGGGTAAAAATGGATGTAGGCAAAAGTACCCAAAATATAAAAGTAAAACCGAAAATATTCCTAGAAAAATATTTCAGATCTTTGGGTAAAGTTTGGTGGTGAATGGAGTTGAATAGATAGATGAGCTTATACTCGGTTTAGATAACTTAAGTTAAGTTAAGTGACAAAACATAAATTGGATCCCATTTCATCTCCTCCTTTGCATGGCTTCTTGAGAGAACAAAACCCCATGGTAGTTAAGCTCCAAAAACACAACTCTCTTAATACTCAATGGAATCACTTGATGTTTGAAGCAAAGATGCTTAGTCTTTCCTTGTTAGTGTAACCTATAATCCAAAATCTTGAGAAACCATGTGTGTGGAGAGAAAGTCCCTAGAGAAAGTGGTGACCCATTGTTGATTGGGGGTCTTGGAGTGGTCCATTGCTTGAAGTGAGGCTTGGAATCTCTTCCTTGGGTGATTCTAGGTGAGTTAGTGTTAAGAAATTCTAGTTTCCTTTGAGTTTTGTGGAAGATTGATTTCTAGGTTTTCTATGAAAATGGGTGTTTGAATGAGGTAGTTAGAGCATGATTGAGGCTTAGGACAAGTTGGGAAAAGTATTTAAATGATGATTTTATGAAAATGTATTTGGATGACCATTTTACTCACCTTCATCAAATTTCAAAATTTAGGCCTAGATAGTGTTAGTGTGAATTCTTGCATTTCAAGTAGTGTGACTAAGGTTGCTAGTATTGATTGTGTTCATGGTGCTTCTAGGTTGGAGGCAAGTGAACTTATCTTGATTGATCAAGTATTGGAGGAGCCAATGAAGCTTGATCTTGACACTTGAGATATTTCAAGTGAAGGTGAGTTCAGGACCATATGAGTGATGTATAGAGTTCCTTGTGTTGGTTATGAATATATGTTAATATTTACATGGTTGCAATTGTATCTTGTCAAGTATGTTATTATTTGGCAAGCTATTGATCATTGCTTAGATAATAAACTTGTGGTTGTGGAACCTTGGTGCTTGGACTAAGCATTGGGTAGGAAGCGTTACAAGGTAAGCCTCCAGACCTTGGGTGCTAATCCCTTTATTGTTCCACCAAGCCCGGAATAGGTAATGGTTGTTGTAAGTGTATATAAATGTAATAAAGTAGTTTAATGCTTTGTTATATGTATGTGTATGCTTTGGGTGTGGCATAGGATGGTATTTTCCTATGTTTTGTATGTTGCATGACGATGTGTAAATCATTCTTGGTAGTTTAGCTGGCATGTGGGACTATTTTGCATCTGAGTATGCTTAGGACAACATGTGAGCTCGATGGATATCTCTTGAAGATGTTTTTACACACTGCATGGATATGTATTTATTGCATTATTTATGGTTATTGCTATTATACTGTGAGTGAAATATGGGGTGGAGAGATGCTCCAAGTACCCCTGGATTACTGAGATGTATTTATATATCTTACCCCGTGTTGTGGGGACCCCCTTTCAGGTACAGATGCTGCAGGAGCCTCTGGTGGCAAGTGGCCATACTTGGATTAGATTGATGCATGAGGATATTGCATTATTTTGGTTATGCATGTCATTTAGTAGTTTCTATGTATAAGAACTACATTTGAAAGTCATTTGATATGTGTACATCATGTTTTATTTTGGTGATTTAACCTATGCTTAGCTCCTTTGGCGTCTCTTTTGGTGATGGGAGCCAAAGATTTGATCATAGTGTTTTGTATCTACATCCCATGACTATGTATTAAAGACACTTGGATATTGTGTAATATTGTACTTGTTGTATATAACGCCCCGTGTATACTCGGTTAATTACATGTCATCGTATTAAGCTACGCTTAATTAAAATGCGGAATAACTCTTTCTTTAATTCAATTATGACGTCAATATACTTAGCCAAGTTGATTACTTAATCAATTTCATAAAATATTTCCTGTATGTAAATTGCAAAACAACTAACTGAAATACCTCAATATATATAAATAAAGTGAGTGTCTAAAGTCGCAGGACCACAACACGTAGTCCGAACAATAATTCTGATACATTGTTACAACTTTAAAATAAGCAAGACATAAACAAGTCTATGTAGCATGGACAAACCCCATGCTCACCGAATAAGGCAACAAAGCCCAACAGCAGTCTCAACATCAAATATCATAATACTGACAGAAAACATAAACAGCATCCAAATCCAGTCATGTCAGCATACAACAAGTCTATATATTAACTAAGCTATGGCCTCCTACCGATAGAGGCATCAGCCCCCAAGTTACCTGAACCTGAAATAAGCGTCCCCAAACGTGGGGTGAGATCTCTAAACAAGAAATCTCAGTAAGAAAAGGGGTCCTCAAGGATCTTCCACCCCAAGCTCACTTACATGTGCAATATAAGTTCAAAAGCGGTAATTTCAATATCAGTTCCAAATGTATGCAGTGCAACAGATATTCATGCCATGTGTGTTATCACTTTTCTATTGGCCAGAGAAATGCAGGAATACGTCTATTACCCACATAGTAGTACAAGGAACACCGCTTGCACCCCACCCACAGCCTCACCATATTGTATGTACTACATACTCAGACTTACCGTATAGGTGGACCCCACATGCATATCATAAAGGCACATTGCATATAATAGCTCAACAGCATTTCCAAATATCAAAAACATGTAACACAACATGCATATAACCATACCCCATGGGACATGGTGGAACCACAACATGGCTAAACCGAGGACACGAAAGCTTACCTTGCAAGCTCACAATCCTATGCCAAGAGTCCACACAGCTCTAGTCCAACACACAACAGATTACAATCTGATTTAGGACCAGCAAGCATATCAATATACAAAGCTCAAAAGCATAACTATAAAGACTACGTTTCCTTTTACGATTTACGTCTTAAGGCTTCCCACAAAGCCATAAGCCCTTAGTCATTTAATTCTGACTTAGTTAAGTTATTACAGAAGTACCACTTCATCACATTAGGGTCCACAAACCCATACATCTAATCTATATGAATAGTACCTTACTGTTCATCGAAAACCCAGAATATCTGGATATATGTCGGGGGCATATCCAGATATCAATATCCGGATATCTCACTGGCCATATCCGGATATCAATATCCGGATATCCAGAACCCCATATCCGGATATTCACAACCAAATATCTGGATATTTCGCGACAGAACCCAGATTCCGCATTTCGCGAAAATCCAAACCAAAGACCCAACTTTTACCTATTACAGAGGTTAAATATGCATTTCTAGGTGTGTTAAGCATTACCCAACGTTAGGTTATCATCTTAGTTTGTTACATGCATCAAGATTCCATTTTTAAGCATAAAAACACAAGCCTAAGGGTGATGATCATACCACAATCTCAAAATAGAGCAAGGAAGTGTTCTTGGAGCTCACAAGGCAGCTCTCCACTTCTGACCTCAAGTAACCACGAAAATGGCACTTGAAAAAGGATTCTTTCACACCAAGGATGGCTTCATGAAGCTCAAAGAACCACCAACAAAAGCTCTCACCACACCACCCGAAAGTTAGCCCCAACACTCTCCCCAACAGTGGCTGGAGACTCAGAAAAGGTCACCTCTTGCCCTTACTATGATAGCTCTCAAGTGTTTACAAGAAGACAAGGGAAGAATCAAAGCCAAAGGTGTCGACTTTGCTCAAGAAATGGTGAAAAACCCAATGGAACAGTGTTTAGAGCAAATGCTCAGCCTCCCTTCACGTATAAAATTTGATCCTAGGGTTTTGTGCCCAATCATAAGAGTATTTATAGCCAATTAAGCACTGAACGCGCAATATTAGCATTAATAGCTACGGAAAACATTTTAATCCCAAACTTTAGAATCTTAACCTACTCAAATTTACAAGAATTATCATATTTTTATTTTATTTTTCGGAGCACCTTTCCGGTACGCGCTTTTCCATAGCCGGTATCAGTTCTCATTATTTTGACTTGAAACTTGTTTTACAAGTCCTACATATTATTCTAGTAATTATCATGCACTTATTATAATTTTCCGGGATACTTCACCGGTACGCATTTATACCGGGTAGCCGAACTGGTATCTGTACTTTTCGTCTTAAAAACGTCTTTCAACAATATTACTCACTTACTATAATTATTAGAGCTTCATAATAATTATTAGGCTCAATTATGGAATTATTTCTTAATTATCACAATTAATTACCTTAATTAACGGTTGGTTCTTACATTGTTTATATGATGGATGAGCATGGATCCCTATTTGATAAATGCGTGTCTTAAAATTGTAAGGGTGATGTCTTATAGTAGTTATAAAATGCCAATTAGGTGGAAGAAGACCTATAGCTTGAGTATCAATGTAAAAATAAATATATCATGTCTTATTGTCCTTTTTTCATATCCTATATGATAGGTTTGGACCCCTGTGTCTTAAATTCTTAATGGAAGTTATAGATCTTTTTCTTAGCTTTCCAACGAGACCAAGATTGCGTCAAACGGATAACTATAACTCAAGTTATAGGTAAAATACCAAAATATTGTGAAATCTCTAGAACCATGGCGCTTTTGGCACTATTAGCACCACCAAAGAGTGGGTTGGCGCTGTTTGAGCCATAAGACGCGAAAAAGTCAGTAAGTTGGCGCTATCAGCGCGAGTTTGGCGCTATCAGCGCGAGTTTGGCGCTGTCAATGCGGGACTCCTGTGAAATTCAACACTTTTTTTTCAAAAAATCATAACTTGAGCTACGATGCTCTGATTTGAACACGGTTTGAAACCACACGTAGCTAACGAAGAATTCTATAACATAAAGGAAGATCGGGACCATAAAATTAGTATAGAAATTTCTTAAATAAATAAAGAGTAGAGATGTTTAGTGTTAAATAACAATAAAAATGAGTTTATAAGCCTTTTGGTCTAAGGGGACTACTTGGCACACTATAGTAACAATGTATGGTCTACACAAAATTACATTAGGTGTTAAGCACACAGTTTAAGTTATGATTACAGTCATTGGAATTGTTTAACTACGGACTTGATTTTAAACAGAAACGTTTATTAACGAAAAAGGAAAAAGTTTATCCGTATTATAATTCAATGTATGTGATTGTAACTTCGCCTAATGTCATACGTAATGTTAATAAACCGGTTTTAGAACGGAAGCTACACATTATGCCTTTGGGTCTTTATGCGTCATGGAGACATGTCGCATTTTATTGGACCTGTATGTTTATGGGCCTATTTTGCACTTTAGCCCTTTATGGACCTAATGTAGTTTATTCACATCAGTATATTAAAGACTTGTTGGTATGGTACATAACTATTTGTAATTGAGTTATGCTATGTCTTATTTTTTTGGTGGATATATGCTGTGTCTTTTAAACTAATTATATTAAATCTTTATAATTTCTTAAAATAAAAAAATTAAAAGTATTCAAAATCTTTTTCTTCAAATAGTCAAGATTAATAATAAAAAAAAATTATGGGTAGGATATAAAGTTATTCTTTGAAATTGAATACTATTATACTCATATGTACGATTTTAATACTATTCAATATAATACGAATATAAAAATATATCGCTCCTTTCTCTCTAAGGCGGTATTTGCTAGAAGAAATGTTTTTAAAATTATGGGAAAGTGAGATACGGAATTCAATTTATCCACGTTGGTACGAGGATTATAAAAATTTTCTGAGGAAAGTTGGATTCCGGATATTCATGTTTATAAAGAAAAATTCTATCTTAAAATACGACCAAATGAGTGCTATTTTGAGAATCCCATGAGAATATTTAATATTTCTAGTAATATTTTACCATCAATCAAACATAATATTAAGAAAATTAACCCAATATTTCTATAAATATTTTGGTCTAACAAATAATTTTTTTTATAAATTCCTGGGAAACTTACTTTTCCACTAAATTCTTAGAATCGTAATTCCCGAATAAATTTATTTTCTCCTATTAACTTGAAACCAAGGGCATCACCTTTTACTAAGATGTTGTATGTAAATCAAGAGCAATATCATGATTAGCCAAATACAACTTCTTGGATTTACTTGTTTTGAAAGAAAAAAATAGAATCCTAATTCGATACTATTCAAGCAATGTCACTAAATGTTCGCTGGGGTGAACAAATATAATTATGCGAATTTTCAGACAAACCAGAAACGCCCCCAAAAAAGAATTATCTCCTTGTCAATTAGTAATCTTATTCATGCTTAATATGAAGATACAAAAACAAAAAACAAAACAAAATAAATATCAAAAGGATAACTTAGATAATAGTACAGCACCTCATAGTTTTTGCCACCCAAATTCTGTAAGAACTATTAGTTCTTATTTCTGAAAAGTGTAGCGCTTTGCTTTCCTTTGCACAAAAATGGAAGAAGCATGGGCCACAAGTGCAGGCATATTTATCACAGTGGTAGTTGCAATAATATGGTCATGGAGGGTACTGAATTGGTTGTGGCTGAAGCCAAAGAGGCTAGAGAGGCTTCTAAGAGAACAAGGCCTTCAGGGAAATCCATACAAGATTATGGTTGGGGATTTAAAGGATATTCTGAAGATGCAAAAGGAAGCAAGGTCCAAATCCATGAATCTCTCTGATGATATAGTGCCCCGTGTGTTATCTTTTGTCCAACATAATGTCAACAAACATGGTATGACTATGCTTCCTACTCTTCTTATTAGCAATTGTCCTCTATTTGCCTCTTTCTTTACACTTGTTGACTTTATGACTTTGTTATCCATGTTCCTGCACTTTTTTTATACCCCCAAAATAGTGACTCTCTTTTGCAGTATCTTATTCCGTGTGTTATTATTTTTGTTTAGTCTATGCATATGTGAATATATGATTAGAAATTTTACAAAATCAATGAGGAATCCTGTATATGGTGTGCAGCTGTACTTATTATAAAATAAAATACAAAACTAAAAAACTCACAATATTAGAAGAGGGTATATTTTTTATTCATAGATCACATACACATAACACTAAATGACACGTTAGACAAAAAATAAATACTAATAAAATGTCCAATGATGGAATTAAAGAAAACACAAACACAGAAGAAGGAATCCAAAAATTGAAAAGTAAAAGCAAGAAATTATCACTGCATCAACAATCTGGTCCAAAGCTCTGTTCTTTGTACTCCATCTCCGTGAATCTATCACTCTCTAATACCAACTTAAGCTCTGATACCAACTTAAAATTATGGAATTGTGTGTCTAATACGATCACACAAGACTTATATTTATAATAAGAGAGTACACGAACTTGCGCCCTTATTCACAATATAGAGGGACTAATAATATACATTCTAATAATCTAACAGTACTCGAAGTATCCCAGGGTTTTGAGCAATCCTCCATGCCTGATTTCCTAAGAGACCTAGTTTGAAATCCCAATAGCTTATGCTTCAAGTGTGCTTCCCTTTTATATTAAGCATTGGTCCCACAATTCATAAAATGTGTAGCCCTTTTCATACCTTTCTCTTTTTCACCTGCCTTAATCAAATTCTTGGAAAATCTTTGGGGTCAGAGGAAAGTGTTTCCTTCTCGGTTGGGGATTAGTCTCATCCTTCCTCCGGTAGCGAAGCTCAATGCACCCGCTGTTCCAATGAGGGGCTAGCCTACCGGGCCGTACCCCGAGGGCAAGGTGACTGGAGGAGGTTGAATGGGGATACCTCCGGGTCATACCAAAAAAAAAAAAAAAAAGCTACTTGAGAACATAGTCTTTTAAAATAATTTTAGAATGACATTGCATAGCAGGGAATTTCCTGAATTGAACTTCGGAGGAATAGGCAAAAGCTGGAAAAATTTCCCTCCCTTTTACAAGACATTTCCTTCATTATAATTTCTCTTTTATGGTTTATCTAAAGTTGCGATTCCATAAAGTTGTTGATCGTATGCAGGCGAGAATTCTTTCAGTTGGTTAGGACCAATACCAGTAGTGACCCTCACAGATCCTGGTTAATAAAAGATGTATTATAAAGATCCATGACTTCCCAAAGCCAAATGTCAATTCGCTTTTCAAGTTACTAGTTATGGGTCTTGTAAGCCATGAGGGAGAAAAGTGGAGCAAGCACAGAAGGATAATCAACCCTGCATTCAATTTAGAAAAATTGAAGGTTAGCTTTCCTTTACTAGATATAGATTTTGTATAATCAACTTTTGTGCCTTTGGGAAACTTGTTAGAAACACACCAGCAAAATTACTCTTCCCGGAAATGCATTCTCCGGATAAAAATACTTGGTATGGGCGATGTGCATGGGTCGAACCGAACCGGATTTTTTGAAAAATCGAACCGAATTGGTTTAAATGGTTCGGTTCGAAAGTGGTTCGGTTCGGTCCAAAACTGGTTGTCGGAAGTGGTTCGGTTCGAAAGTGGTTCGGTTCGGTTCGGAACCGGTTCGGAAGTGGTTCGGAACCGGTTCGGGTCGATCATCTTTTGAAAAGAAAAGAAGAAAAAAATTTAAAAATTTAAAAAATAAAGTTATAAAAATTAATTTAGTTTGGTTTGAAAATGGTTCGGTTCGGTTCGGAAACAGTTCGGTTCTTAAACCGGTTCTAAAAACTGGTTCGGTTCTTAAACCGGTTCAGTTCATGAACTAGTTTTTTAAAACCGGTTATTTTATGGAGCAGTTCGGTTCGGTTCGGTTCATGGTTCGACCCACTTTTTTGGTTATTTTGCACACCCCTAGGTATGGCATAGCTTTTTCTAGTTTAGCCACCAACATGTACTTTTGCAAACATCTGTATGTTTATGTGCTTAGTTTGACACAATGAATGATAACGCCTTGTTATTTCTTTTTTACACCACAGATTATGTTACCAATATTTTTCAAAAGCTGTAGTGATCTAATTAGCAAATGGGAGGGAATGCTATCTCTAGATGGATCCTGTGAAATGGATGTATGGCCTTTCCTTCAGAATTTGGCGAGTGATGTTATTTCTAGAACAGCATTTGGAAGCAGTTATGAAGAGGGAAGAAGAATATTTGAGCTTCAAAAAGAGCAAGCTGAACTTGCAATGAAAGTTGTAATTAAAACTTTCATCCCTGGATGGAGGTAAGACTAATCTGTGTATCTTACTGCTCAATTACTCAGGCAACATCAAGCTTATTAAAGAAGTTTTATTTAACTGAACTAAACTTACCATATTTCATACGGAAACAGCAATTAGCAAATAATATTTATCATTAAGAATCAAACAAATTTGTTTTTACAACGAGCAAATTACCAATTATTGTGATAGGAATATGCGGTCTCTAAATAGCAACTTGAGTAGGAAAAAATTTCGTTTAGATAAGTTACATTTATCATAAAGAATAAGAATCAACGCGTTATATACATTGTCCACTTATTTATGAAATATTGTGATGGGAAGATGGGATGCAGTGTCTGAATTGCCACTTGCGTTAATTTACCGTTGACAGAACAGCCACTAGAAGGCTAGTAGATATAGGAAGACCATTCCCTTCGTATCATGATAATTACAGGACTGGTTATGTTTATTTGTAGGTTTCTACCTAATACTACCCAACGGAGGATGAAGCAATTTTACAGAGATGTAAAAGTTTCGCTTAAGGATATAATTAACAAGAGAGAGAAAGCACTAAAGGCTGGTGAAGGTGCTAAGAATGACTTATTAGGAATACTTCTGGAGTCAAATCATAAGGAAATTGAAGAACAAGGAAACAACAAGAATGTTGGAATGAATATTGAAGATGTAATAGAGGAATGCAAGCTATTCTACTTTGCAGGGCAGGAAACCACTTCAGTTTTGCTTGTTTGGACAATGGTGTTATTGAGTAGGTACCCGGATTGGCAATCACGTGCAAGGGATGAAGTCATACAAGTCTTTGGAAACAACAAACCAGATTTTGATGGGCTGAGTCACCTTAAGATTGTAAGTATTGTATTATTTTGATTTTGATACTGAAGAGTTTGTCCTTGATACTTAATAATACCATTAATCTTTTTCTAACAGGTCACCATGATTTTTGTAACGCCTGGCAACTTGCAAGGATTAACGACTGTCCCCACACACTAACACGAGACTTTTCAGCATGCTTTGTCCTCACTCGCACACTTCCCGGGAAAACTTCCCAGGAGGTCACCCATCCCAGAATTGCTTCAAGTCAAGCACGCTTAACTGTGGAGTTCTTCTGATCCGGGCTACCGAAAAGTAGATGCATCTTGTTAGTATAGGTAGTACCAATTAATTCTTATAAGCCATTCCCAACTATACTGTCCCATACCAGCACAGTCTATGGAATCCCTCTCTTTCCGGTGTTATTCGATTCATTCATGTACCCCCGTCGCTGGAAGCCTGCCAGGAGCCGCTCCTTGTCCGTGCCCTTGCGCACCGGCGATCACTCCCCGCCCTCGTCAGCGCCCGGGATGTTACATGCCCACCAGCTTCCGCCTGGTTCGTCCTCGAACCACACCGTACTGGATGAGAGGCCCTGCTCTGATACCACTTGTAACGCCTGGCAACTTGCAAGGATTAACGACTGTCCCCACACACTAACACGAGACTTTTCAGCATGCTTTGTCCTCACTCGCACACTTCCCGGGAAAACTTCCCAGGAGGTCACCCATCCCAGAATTGCTCCAAGTCAAGCACGCTTAACTGTGGAGTTCTTCTGATCCGGGCTACCGAAAAGTAGATGCATCTTGTTAGTATAGGTAGTACCAATTAATTCTTATAAGCCATTCCCAACTATACTGTCCCATACCAGCACAGTCTATGGAATCCCTCTTTTTCCGGTGTTATTCGATTCATTCATGTACCCCCGTCGCTGGAAGCCTGCCAGGAGCCGCTCCTTGTCCGTGCCCTTGCGCACCGGCGATCACTCCCCGCCCTCGTCAGCGCCCGGGATGTTACAATTTTGCACGAGGTTCTTAGGTTATACCCTCCTGTAACTGAGCTTTCTCGAATTGTTCACAAAAATATGAAACTTGGAAACCTGACATTACCTGCTAGAGTGCAGGTTTCCTTACCAATACTTTTGGTTCACCATGACTGTGAACTCTGGGGTGATGATGCTAAGGAGTTTAATCCTGAGAGAAACTTTGAAGGAGTTTTTAAGGCAACAAATGGCAGAGTTTCATTTTTTCCATTTGGATGGGGTCCTAGAATATGCATTGGACAAAACTTTTCCATGTTGGAAGCAAAGATGGCTTTGTCATTGATTTTACAACATTTCTCATTTGAACTTTCTCCTGCTTATGCTCATGCTCCAGCTACAGTGATTACTCTTCAACCACAACACGGTGCTCATATAATTCTACATAAAGTGCAAGTATAAAACTAATTATAAGCTCTTATGGTATTATTTTTATCACACCACTCAGCTGGAAAGCTTGTAATATAATAATAAAACCCTCCTTTAGATACTATCATATGTTTGATTTCATTTGCACAGCTAAATTGAATCCCTTGGTATGTGTTGGGATTTAATTTATTAAATTTGATTCTGGTATAAGTTTGCAATAATTTGAGTTGTCTGAATTAAAATTTGTCATTTAAAATGACATAATAATGTTGATTGACTATCCAGCAGTATTGTTGATGAATTTTTATTTTTCTTTTATTGTTTGTGTGTATGTATGTGTTTTTTTTTTCTCATTCAGGTGATTGGGTTTTTGCTGCTTTTGCTTCTTGTTGTAGAACTGGTTTGTTAACATTACGTATAGCATTAAGCGCAGTTACAATCACAACAACTGAATTATAATACGGATAAACTTTTTTTCCTTTTTCGTTAATAAACGTTTCTATTTAAAATCAATTTCGTAGTTAAAACAATTCCAATAACTGTAATCATAACTTAAACTATAAGCGGAGCACTTAATGAAGTTTTATTTAGACCACACTTTGCTACCACAGTGTGCCAAATAGTCTTTTTAGACCAACAAGACTTAAAAGCTCATTTTAATGATATTTAACACTAAATACCTCCACTTTTTATTTACTTAAGGAATTTTATACTACTTATATTGTCCTCATATCCCTATATGTTATATATCTCATCGTTAGCTACGTGTGGGTTCAAACCGTGCTCAATTTGGAGAACCGTAGCTCAAATTATGAATTTTTGAAGAAAGGAGTGCTGAATTTCGTAGGGTCGCGCGTTGATAGCTCCAAACCCGAGTTGATAGCGCCACAACACTGACTTTTTCACATCTTACGATGCCGTAGTGCCAACTTTGGCACTAATAGCGGCAGCCCATTATTTCGTGGCGCTAATAGCGGCAGCCATTATTTGGTGGCGCCAATTTGGCGCCCACAGCGCCACGGATCTAGAGATTTTACTCTATTTTAGTATTTTACCCATAACTTGAGTTTTACTTATCCGATTGATGCAATCTTGGTCTCGTTGGAAAGCTGCGAAAAAGATCTATAACTTCCATTAGACACAAGGATCCAAATCTATCATATATGATATGAAAAATGGACAACAAGACATAATGTCCTTATATTTTCATTGATTCCCATTCTAAATATCTTCTTTCACCTTTTTTTTTTTTTTTTTTGGTAAATACATGGGGCATTGCCCCACGAAACAGACAAAACGAAACAAAAGAAAACAAACAATAACAGGAAAAAGCAAGACAGAAAGAAAACTAAAAACCATCGACTCAGAAGAAACAAACTCAGCATCTTGCAGCTGGAGTGATGACTCCCGGATCCAGCATATCAGCAGTAAGAAGATTAAGTAGCTCACTGTGAGGGGATGTAATAGTGGATAAACCAAAAGGATCATCCATTGCTTTCTTCGCTAGCCAGTCCGCACAATGATTACAGGTCCTAGAAATATGCTTCAACAAGACAGACCAATCCTTATTGAGAGCAGCTCAAATCTTAGTTACCAGAGGTAGCTTTCGAGTGTCATTACCAGTCATGGTAAGAAGGCCAATGGCTTGAGCAGAATCTGATTCAAGAATAATTTTCTTCCAACCAGTTTCCAAGCAAACTCCAACCCATGTAAAATAGCCCAGAGTTCAGCTTGCAAAGGGGAGCAGGAACCAATAAAGACAGAGAAACCAGAAACCCAATTCCCCTCCCAGTCTCTCAATAATCCCCCACATGCAGCTCTCTCATTAGAAACTGCACCATCAACATTTAATTTTAAATAACCTTGAGTTGGAGCAATCCAGGCAGGGGAGGATCTGATGGGGGGGTATATAGGATCAACTTTTGTTAACCATTTTCTGTTACAGCACCTTAACTCTCTAATTGATTCAGCAATACAAGGAGAAGGGTCTTCAGGTCTCTTTACAAAGCCTTCATGAAGCTCTTTATTTCTCCAATACCATAAGAAATTACAAACGGTAAAGAAAAAGTCCCTCCAGTCCTTGGCATGGGTATTCTTTATATTCAAATTGAGGATAATCCACTCTTTGGAACAGCTTGAGGTGAAAAAACCAGGAGGAAGAGGATGCAACAAAGGTATTAGCCAGACCTTTTTAGCTTTATTTCAGTCTCTAAAAGCATGGAGCAGGGTCTCCGCTAGATCAGGACAAGAGGGGCAGCTATTAGAGGAATCACTCCATTTGCTGATATAGTCTTTAGTTAGCATCCTACCATGGAGCATTTTCCACAAAAGAAGCTTAACTCTCTCTTTCCCTTTCCAACTCCATATCCGGTCCCGGCAGCTATCACTAGAGAGGGAGTTAGGACAGGTCAGATTTCTATAAGCCGATTTAACTATAGACTGACCTGGAAGCAAATTTCTCCAGCTAACACAATCCTCTCCTGCTTCCCCATCAGGATGAGGAATAGCCATAATCTGGTTTACTACACTTTCATTAAAATGGTTAAAGAGAAAGTGCGTATTCCATCCCTCTCCTGAAGAGAAAGAATTATGGTTTATTTTGAGATCAACAGTCTCAGCTGAAAGAGGAACAATTGCTAACGAAATTAAGCTAGTGTTGAGACCAGCCCAATCATCCTTCCAGAAATCAACCTTCTTCCCATTACCAATCTGCCAAGAGATGTTACTTAACATATCTGGCCAGACTTTGCATAAACTTTTCCATAAATGAGAATCATACGGTTTAGAAGATACCTCCTTTAACAACTCTTTATTTCTGCCATATTTAGCCACTAGCACTTGAGCCCACAGGTGGTCAGGGGATTGAATTAACTTTCAGGCACATTTTTGCAGGAAAGCTTCATTTTGCTTTCTAAGATTGATGATCCCCAAACCACCTTGCTTTTTGTCCATCTGGAGCTGCTCCCACCTTACCGCATGGTGATTCCTATGATTATCAGTGTCTCCCCAAATAAAACTCCTTTGAATTCTTTCTATCTCATCACAGATGCCCTTTGGGAGAAGGCTATTCTGCACATGAAACATAGGAATAGCTGAAATGACTGATTTAGCTAATGTCACTCTCCCTGCCATAGACAAGCAGCTCTTTTTCCAGCCCTGGAGTCTCCCATTTACTCTGTCCATGATCTCTCCATAATGTAGTTTATTTATTCTTCCATGCTTCATTCTATAGCCCAGGTATCTGCCAATATTCCTAGTATGAGCAAAGCCACTTATCTCCACAATAGAATTAGCCAGCTCAGAAGAAACATTTTTAGAGAAGAAAATGTTTGATTTGGGGTAACTAACCTTTTGCCCCGACATGTCACCGAAGATTGCAAGACAGTTCAGAATAGTCTTGATCTGATTAATGCTAGCTTCACCGAAAAGAAGCAAATCATCTGCAAAAAGCAGGTGAGATATAATTGGACCACCTTTTCCAGCTTTCATGGGCTTCCACTCCTCTTTATTAATGCAGTCAGCAATTAAATGAGACAGCTTCTCCATACACAGAACAAAGATATAGGGAGATATGGGGTCCCCTTGTCTAAGGCCTCTGCTAGGAGAAATTCTGCCTGACTTAGCACCATTCCAAAGGATTTCCAGCTCAGTAGTAGAGATGCAATGCATGATGAGATTCACAAATTGATCAGGAAGACTAATCTCCTTAAGCACTTTATGGATGAAACTCCAGGACATGCGATCATAGGCTTTTTCGAGATCAATCTTTATAGTAAAAAAGCCCCGCTTACCTTTCATTCTATTCATAGAATGAACCATCTCCTGAGCAATAACAATATTGTCTTGAATTTGCCTATTGGGAACGAAGCTGACTTGGTGAGGGGAGATTAGCTTGTTTAGAATAAGTTTCAGCTTCCCAACAATAATTTTACTGATACCTTTATATAACACTGAGCAAAGAGCTATAGGCCGAAATTGAGAAATTCTCTCAGGTTTAGCAAGTTTTGGAATTAAGACAAGTAAGGTTTTATTGAGATCCCTAACATCACCTGGATTCTTCCAGATATGAGAGGCACACTCTACCACTTGCTTCTTCAGGAGATCCCAATTTTTTTGGAAGAAAAGAGCTGGGAATCCATCAGGGCCAGGAGCTTTGAGACCACCCATGGAAAAAAAGCCTCCTTAATCATAAGATCAGTTATGGGCTCATTAATCAACTTCAGATCAGATTCAACAAGGCCAGACCAGTTAACACTAGTGACAGCCCAAGGTCTATTACAGTTTTCTTCTGCGAACAGGTTATTGAAAAACCCTAATTGACATTATACAACCATTTCAAGACATGATTCTTTGCCATTTCGAGGCTCACATGATATCCAAGTAGGCATCCATGAGCATATAATTACATCAAATTAATTATACAATTCCAAATGATGAATATAACATCACATTCATCAATGTATCAATAGCTCAATCACACCAATGTTCTTCCAAATTTATATACATGCCAAAGAACTTAGAATAGCATATTATCAAAGTCCCTATCACTATATGCAAGGGCTATAAAAAATGTCAATAATCATCTCCTAAGTCCCTTATGAAGACATATACTAAAGATGCGTCCAACATGTCCTGTACATGGTAAACTATCCAAATGGCATGCATAACCAAAAGAATGTAGCATCATTATGCATCCCTCTAACTCAAGCATGACCACTTGCCAGCAGAAGCTTCCACAACATCTATACCTAAAAGGGATCCCAAAACACGGGATGAGATATACGAATACATCTCAATAAACCAGAGGTCCTTGGAGCATCTCTCCACCCTATAGTTCACTCACAATATAGTAGCAATAACAATAAATAACGAAACAAATACATATCCATACAGTGTGTAAAAAATCTCCAGGAGACACCCCTCGAGCTCTTATGCTATCATAAGGATACTCAGATGCAAAATGGTCCTACTGGCCAGCTAAACTACCAAGTATGAATTACGGATCGTCATGCAACATACAAAACTTAGGGAAACATCATCCTATACCACACCAAGTGCATACACATACGTATAACAAAACATTAAACTACTTTATTGCATTTACATACATTATCAAAAACCACTACCCATTCTGGGCTTGGTGGAATAATTAAAGGATCAATTCCCAAGCTCCGAAGGTTTACCTCAATTTGCTTCCAACTCAACCTTTGTTCACCACCAATGTGCACAATCAAACTTTACAATTATTACCAACGATCTCACAAACAAACACCCACACAAAGGTGCAATGCAATTAATCTATTGCATCCAAAAATATATCAATATTCACCAACCAACAAACCACATTCACGCCACCATTAAGGCATGAACTTACCAATCCAAATGAGCTAATCAAGCTCCATGGCTTCCTCCAATGGTTGGTCCTTCAATGTTGGTCCACGAGGCTTAATCCTATCACTACAAGGATACAATCAATCATCCAACCATACCATGGCTCCAAAATGCAAGAAACTCAACATTTCAAGCATAAATATTCCCCAGATATTGAAACTACACCACATGACAAACAAACTTCACTTCTACCATTTATTTATCATTCCAAACAACTTTTACAAAGGAATTTGACTTCAATCTCACTATAACATACCCCACTACTCATGCATTTTCTTAGAACAAAACCCTTACATACTCATTCCCACAAAACTTAATGAAAATGGGATTTCTTACCATGGGTAGTCTTAGAATCACTAGGGAGTAGATTTCAAGCCTTGAATCAACCAATGAGCCACTCCAATATTCCTTCTCCAAGTTAGGGCGCCATTTTTCTCTCATTTTTTTCTCACTACACACTTGATTTCAATAGAATTTGATCTATGGATTGTGTTTAGCTTTAGATTCTATGCAATTTTGATCTAAGAACCAAGTTATTTGGCCAAGGAATGGAGAACTTACAAGATGAGCTCTTCAACAATGGTTATCTCTCTATTTCCATTGAAGAAGAAGAAAAATGGGGTAGGTGTCTTGTGTTTCACAACTTAACATAGTTAAGTTATTTCCACCGAGTAAAAGCTTATCTATCTAGTTAATTCGGTTCTCTTTTAAACTTTACCCAAAGATCTGGAATATTTTTCTAGAAATATTTATACTTTTACTTTTATATTTTGGGTACTTTTTCCTGCACATTTTCTACCCCTTATTTCTCATTGAGTGCATTTTTCACCTCAAAAGTGGCCCTGATTAATTTAATTAGGCCTTTTACTTATTTCAACCCACCAATACATGCTAAATTACTTAATTACAAATAATTTACTATTTAATCAGGCTAGGGATTTTATAATCACCCCACCTCTTAGAGATTTTTTTTGCAAAATCAGGAACATAACTATTCCTGAACTCAGGCTACCGCCAAAGAAACTTGTTCTCCCCGTTACCAAGTGGACAGGTCAGGCCTTATGCCTACTGCACCTCGACTATCGAAATGGGTTATCTCTCAACTTTTCGAATCTCTAAACCAATACAACACCTTGCCACAAGGTGTAAGCCTTTTAGCTTGAAGGTAATACTCGGTCTCCTCAAGCATATTTATTTAAACCCTATCGGGGTCTCTAACCTTCCGTATAGTACGTAACCATGAACTATCATGGTCTTACATCATCAACATTTATTCAATTTTAATGATGTTAACTTTAAGACTCCTCATCTTTAAGACGATCATAAGATCATCACCAAATCCCAGATTATGTGCTAACCCTTTCCCTAGGCACACAGTCCTTTACACATTTCTCCTCAATGACCCCTTACATCTTATCTCACCTGTCTATCAAATACCAGGTTCTATTCTATTCACTTTTGTCATGTTTATGGTATAAAAATTTGAGAGCAAATGGACAAGTGGTTTAGGTGCAGAAATTCAAGGAGTGAGGGATGTTTGAAGATGTTTCGGGGTTGGTTGGCAGTTTTGCTTGTAAATGAATTGCTATGATTGTAACTGCGCTTAATGTCATAATTAATGTTAACAATACCGGTGTACAACAGGCTGTTACAGGACTCCAAGCGGAACCAGAACATATCGGAGGTGTACACCGTCAATCTCAGGGGAACCCCAAGAAGACATCAGTGTACATAAGATCAATGGCCAAAGATCATCACATAACAGAGGTGTACACAATCAATCCCAAGGGAGGACCCCAAGTGGAAATCAGTGCACATGTTCCCAAGGGAGGACCCAAAGCGAAACTCAACATATAACAGATATATACACAGTCAGTCCCAAGAGAGGACCCCAAACAGACATCAGTGCATAAACAATCAATGTCCAGAAATCATTACAGAAATCATATCGAAACATATCAAAGTAAACACATCAAAACATATCACATCACATCATCATATAGTCCTATATGAATGCATCTATATCATATATCTCATACATATCATACAACCAGACCACAGTCCGTACACTCTGGCGGAACACAAAGTAGGAGCGAACCCCATAAACATAGAGCTTACCTCTTGAAGCTTTATCACTCTGCTTACTTCTGGCACAAGTTACTTTTATATCTTCAAGAGATTCCGATCCTTTTCAGTCCCTAGGCGCACCTAGAGAAAGAATCCAAGCTACAAATCAATAAAATGCTAAAATGCCTAGACTTTCCATAAGGCATACATTTTATCGCTTATATTCATTTCTTTATATTTTTGCCAATCCTATGCCAATACACAAGTCTAGACCAATTTATAAATGTTGGTGTTCTTTGATTTAATCAAGTATTCCCTTATGAACTTCAACATAACATGCCATTTTACTTCAAAGGCCGCGGACATACCCTTAGGGGATCAAGGTATTTTTCAACAATTTTTCATGCCATTTCACTTCTTAACTCATCAATTTCATACATTGAAATACAACACATTTTATTAAGGGACGGAGGAAAAATGCATGAGGCTACTTTGTTTTAGAGTCAAATAGGTTAAGTTACTTTAACTGGGTAACAACTTATCTTATCCACACACCTTCATTCAATACCAAACTTTACCCCCTAGTCCATAATATTTTTATGGTAATATTTATAATTTTACTTTTTACTTTCGGGTAACTTTATTTACCCGCATTTTTACTCCTAAACTGTCATTTTAACTCCTTTTTCACCAAAGGTGACTTTATTTCTTTTACTTCTAATTATTCTTCGATATTAAATCGACTATTAATAGTAAGGGTTATTATACTTAGGATTACGAATTTCATTGAAAATGGGGGTTTTGATGGAGCTTGAGGCCATGGGAGCTTGAAGTAAGCTTCCCCCTTCATTCTAGGTAAGTTTATGTTAAGAAATCCTAGTTTTCTTTGAGTTTTGAGGAAGATTGAATTTAGGTTTCCATTTTGAAAGTCTAGCTTGATTGAGCATGTTAGAGCTTGATTGAGGCTTAGCTCATGTTGAGAAAAATGTTTAGTTGAAGATTTTAACGGTGAAAATATATCCAGAAAAATTAAAGATAATGTATTTTTGAATAGTATCATATACATGAATAATGATGTATACGTGAATAGTACTATAGAGATAAACAATACCGTATATGAATTGATAATGGATAATGATGTAAATGTGTTCATTGGTTATAGTGTGAGACCAAGTGGACTTGTGGAGCAAGTATAATGACCCCAAATGGTAAATCTTAATTAGAGGTTTAATTTAAGGATTTAAATGTCATAATTAGATTCAGTGAGTGATTCTGAGTATTTTGACTGTAATCATGACTATGTTATGAACAGTGCTTTCTGTCGGAGAATTCGCAGTCTTGTGAATTAACCGGTAGATCTTAAATAAGCAAAATGATTTTCGAGACATAATTTGACGATTCTGACGACAAATATGAGTTCAGAATGAAAAATTGTATAGTCTGGCACTTTCCGTGAAAATCTCGTGAATAGTATTTCTATCGGGTATTTTGTACTCCTGTTAAGCAACTGGTAGAGTCCAAAAACAAATAATTAAGGAAATAAGAATAAGAAAGTCCAATATATGCCAAGCAAGTCAATATAGGCCCAAGAAAATGATAAGTTTATAAGTTTTAAGTTTCATAAATAAACAAAGTACAGTTAGTGGTTCATAGTGCATTTCGTCAAAAACGGTGCAGAAATCATACTGTGAATTATGAATATTGTTCCTTAGGAAATAAAAATTTATGTAAATGACTTTAGAAAAATAAAAATATATCTGTAGCATTAAGTTAAGTTCCGTGTCATTTTGAGTAAAATACGCGATAGAAAAATAACCGGATTAAAAAGGGCCACATGTGCTCACTTATTAAGTCACTTAAATCTCATTTTCAAATCAGTTTCTCTCTCCTCTCCTCACTCTAAAGACCGAGCTGCTGCCATGGGGGAAGGGTTAGGGTTTGTCATCTTCTTTCTTTGATTTCTCCATGGTCAAGCCACCAAATCTTGCACCCAATATACCAATCTCATAGGAAATCATCCAAGGAAGCTATTCCACCCCTCCGTTAGAGCTAATTTCGTGTGTGGAGAGAGATACTTGTCATCTCATTTTCGTGACACTATTCATCAAGGAAGAAAAAAATGCATTTTTGAAGGAGCCTTGCTTCGAGATGTGTCTTCTAGGCTTTGGTAGTTGATTAAAGGTAACAAACCTCTACTTCCATGGTAGTGTCTTGATTATTTAAGTTATAAAATTATGAATATGTTTTGGTGGGAAAGCATTATGCTTTAAAATTCGATTTGATGATGAATCCTTGGTATTTTGGATGTAGGAAATGAAAAGGAGCATTGAATGTATGTAAAAAAATTAGAGAAAAATCATATGTCTTTCCTCTTTATGCTCGGCCTTTGATAGGATTAATAGGGTTTATTGTGCAAATTTTAGTTGATGTATTAAGAGGGGTTTTATGTGTTGGAGTAAGTGGAATTTGGATGAGTTAGTAAAAATGTTTAATTGTAAAGAAAATCCTTTAAAACATACCCTTGATGTTTCGGCCTTGAAGGATTTAGAGGGTTGAGACTCCAAAAAAATTTAATTGGAACTTGGTAGAGGTATATTTATGTATGTGGAGTTACTAAATTAATGAAAGAAATGGAATAAAAAAATAAAAGAAACGAACAACCTTGGTCTTTCCTTCTTGGATTTCGGCCTTATAAGGTAAAATAAGGAGGATTAGATTATCTCTTATTTTGTTAAGGTGTTGAGTGTTCTATACATGAAACTAATAAGAATATGTAGAGAAATGGTCTAGACTTGTGTATTGGCATAGGATTGGCAAAAATGCAAAGAAATGAAAATAAGCGATAAAATGTATGCTTTGTGAAAGGAACTTGGCATAGTATCATTTTATTGATTTATTGTAAATTCTTCTCTAGGTGTACCTAGGGATTGAAAAGGAGTGGAATTCTATTGAAGCGATATAAATAATTGTGTGACAAGTAAGGGTATTGGTAAAGCTTCAAGAGGTAAGCTCTATGTTTAAGGAGTTTTTTTCCTGCTTGAGTGCTCCACCATGGTTAATGGACTATGGTTGGATTGTATGATTTTTGTTTTGATACTTTGTATAGGTGCATTCATATAGAGTTATTTGATAACATTATATGACTTATTCTGATATGATTTCTGTAATATGATTTTTGTAATATGAATTCTGAAATGATCTCTAGCCTTTGATATATGGTACACCAATGTCTTCTTGGGGTTTCCCTGAGATTGGCGATGTACACCTCTGATATGTTCTGGTTCCGCTTGGGGTCCTCCCTTGGGAACACGTGCGTTAATTTCCGCTTGGGGTCCTCCCTTGGGAATGATAGCGCACGCCTCTGATATGTTCTGGTTCCGCTTGGGGTCCTCCCTTGGGAACACGTGCGTTAATTTCCGCTTGGGGTCCTCCCTTGGGAATGACGGCGCACGCCTCTGATATGATATGGATATGTGTTTTGTTCTGTTCTGATATTTGTTATATGAGCATTGTATAATCTGTATCTGACTTTCATGCAAGAGCGAGCCAGGGGTATGGAGAATTCTCTATAAACCTGGAGCTTATTGAGATTTGTAATCTCACCCCTCTTTGGGGACATGATTTCAGGTTCCCAGACTGCCGGTGAGCCCTCAGCAGGCAGAGACGCGGCATGTGGCTGAGACGTTTGACTGACCGAATTTTGAGTGGCTGTAGGCTACTACCTTTTTTGAAGTGTGTTGATGTAGTTTAGATTTCAGTTATTTTGAGGATCATTATGTCTGATCTTTCACTCTGTATATGACATGTATATGTTCTGTACATGTTCTTCAGTTTGATGCATGTACATTTTTGTATTCAGGCATGTTGATATGATTATGTAGTATTCAGTTATGCTTATGGCTTGGATTGCATGCTGTTAGATTAATGGCACGGAGCCAGGTTTTTGCATGCGCCCATGGATGGGTATCTGATTATATTTGCATGACTGGTACTTCTGGATATAAATATTGTTGAAACTGTCTATCAGGAACTCTTAGGAGTGGGATTGGAAAATCCTTAGTTGTCCGATTTATAGAGGTTACTCTGTCTGATTTCTTTTTTTATCATATGTATGTTAATTGAACCGGCTCGAGACGGGGATGTTACAACAAGAGCATGGACATTGAGCAAGACTCTTGATTACTTGAGATTGAGGTAAGTATCAAACAATGGTTTGATGTGAAACTTATATGAAATAGATATATGTTTTTGGATATACCCAAGGGTTTCCCCACCCCACATAGGATGAGACTAACCGTTTCACGGAAAATAGATATATGTTTGATTGTGATAAATTCACCATGGATAGGTGTGTTGGTCATTTGTTGAGCATTTTGTTGGCTCGTGGACCTTTGACTTGGAAGAGGCTAGAAAAAAAATTCTATTCCAGGTAAGCTTTCGGTCCTTGGGGTTAATCCCCCGTTTGTTCCACTAAACTCTAAGAGAGGATGGTAATTTGATATGATATGTTGAAAATGACTTGTTATTTGGTGCATGTATATGTATGTATGTTTGTGTGCCACACAAGATGGTGTTTCCTTGTGTGAGGCATTAGACGGTGTTTCCTTATGCATAGTATGAGACGGTGTTTCCTCATACGGTATGTTGCAAGACAGTGTTTCCTTGCGTAATGCATATTTGTTATATTCTCTGGCCAGTAGGATTACATTATTGCATACTACATTGTCATACATATTCAGATGCATGCATGGATTTTTATACTGTGTTTATACCATAAGTGAGCTTAGGGGTGGAGGAGCCCTCCAAGGGTCCCTAGCTTACTGAGGTAATTATATTATCTCATCCCGCGTTGTGGGAATTATCATTTTAGGTACAGGAGCTGATGGTGCTAAGGCATCATGTGACAAGAAGCCAGACATGAGATATTACCTGTCTTGATAGTCAGGATTAGCTTAGCATGTTGATATGTATTTGGCATGGTTTTATTTTGGATATGTATTTATATGCCATGTCATTATTTCGAGAGCATAGGAGATGTCTATGCCATATTGATAGTTTATCTATTTTGGTAGTTATGTCTGTATATGTATAGGTTACTTATTTGATTACATCTCTTTTGGTTGGTTGATGTAATCATGTAAGTAATTCTATAGATATTATTTTGAGACTTGTTATGTATGTGATAGCCTATGCCATGGATGGCTGGGTAATATGTTTTATGTCTGGATTATATTAAACTGTCAATCAGGTTGAAATTCTCATGATGGGAATTATCCCCGGTAGTCCAAAACACAGACGAAATGTTGTCCGTTTTATTTTGGCCATAGAAGTGAAAAGGTTTGCAATACATAAGGAAAAAAAGAAAATTTCTTCAGTTAGCTTCCTCTTTAATTAAATTGAGCATGTTGTGCTTACTATCATATAAATATTAATTAACCGGCTGCAGACGGGACGTTACACTTTCCATATTGCATTCTAGTTTCGTGCATTTATGCTATATAATTTTGTGAATTTTCGTTGTTATCACCGTAAGTACATAATACACAACATAGATATTTGCAGTACCACCAATAACAATATCTTCATATATAGCTTGCACAGAATGATAGAGAGAACACTTCTATCCACTTTTATCAAATATCACTTATTAATTAATATTAAATACTGAATGAGTTTTTCATATCATCATGTATAAATTTGAAAGGCATTAGCAAGACAAATCTTCCAACTTACTATTTTCCTGGATTCTAATTAGAATCTGAATGGTTTAAAAGGGAATTCCAGAATGCATTGATTGATATTTAGCTCGTACAAAAATACTGATTTTTTCAAAAGGGGTCATAAAGGACATGCTGCTTGCAATGATTGATTTGGAAAAAAAATTATTATTTTTCAATTGACATTTAACTCGTTCATACCTCAAAACTAGCAAGCTACACACCAAATATTAGTGCAAGCTACACCCAATCTTAATCATTAATTCTACTTGTATCTAATAATGACTCTAATTTATTAGTTAGGAATATGGTTTATGTAACATCCCCGTCTCGAGCCGGTTCAATTAACATACATATGATAAAAACAGAAACAGCGGAAAACTTAACTTACGAAAATACGAGCTAACTTTTTCTTTTTCTCTTTTAATGTTCAAAAGGCGTTAACGAAAATCGGGCAGAGTAACCTCTGTAAATCGGACAACAGGGGATTTCCCAATCCCACTCATAAGAGTTCCTGATAGACATTTTATACAGTATGCATATCCAGAAGTACCAGTCATGCAATCCAAGACATAATTATAACCGAGTTCTACATAATCATATCCACATGCCTGAATACAAAGATGTACATGCATCAAACTGAAGGATATGTACAAGACATATACAGGCCATATACAAAATAAAGGATCAAACATCCAGATCCTCAAGATGGCAGAAATGTAACTATATAGATACACTCCAAAAAAATAGTAGCCTACTGCTACCCAAAAATCCAGAACGACAAAAGTCTCAGCTACGTGTCGCGTCCCTGCCTAAGGAAGGCTCACCGGAAGTCTGTACACCTGAAAATATTGCCCCAAAGAGGGGTGAGATTACAAATCTCAGTAAGCTCCAGGTTTACAGAGAATTCTCCATACCCCTGGTATAATATCCCAAAATAATTAATTAGCAAAATACATGTGATTAGATAATTAAGCATGTATTAGTGAGTAAAAATAAGAAAAGTCCCTTATAAAATTAAATGGGGTCACTTTTGAGGTAAAAAAAAGTGTACTCTGTGAAAATTAAGGGGTATAAATGGGTGTAGACAAAAGTGCCCGAAATATAAAAATGGAAGTAGAAATATTCCTAGAAAAATATTCCAGACTTTTGGGTAAAGTTTGGTAATAAATGGAATTGAATAGATAGATGAACCGATATCCACTTAACCTATGTAAGTGACCAAAGCCACTTAAAGAACCCAAATTTCCCTCCCCATTCCCGTGTGTGCAGAAAGAGGAGAAAAGAAGAAGAAAAGAGAAGAAGAAGAAGGGAGGAGAGAAGAGGAAAGGGGGAAAACCCTAGAGGGATCAAACCTTGATGGTTTTGAGTGATTCAAAAGCCTAAACCACTCCAAATCTTCTCCTCTTTCACAATCCTAGCTTGGGTCTTGGTGGGGAGCTGTGTGGTTTGAGATTTCTCCTCCCAAAGATTCGACCCATTTGGAGAAAGTGAGAGATTTGCTAGCTTCTAACTCCATGGAAGCTTGAGGAGTAACCAATCCTTGGTTGTGCAACCATTGGTGGTAAGATTCTATTCCTTGAACTCTATTTTCATGAGAAATGCATGATTGAGGAAGATGATGAATAGTGTCTAGGGTTTATGGTTATGTGAGTAAATGAGCTATGTTCTAGGAAGATTGAGGCCTAGAGTATGTTGAGAAAAATGCTAGGAACGACATTTAATCGGTGAAAATAAGTTTATATAGTCATATGATTTTGTTTGGAAAATTACAAAATTATGCATTTGACTATGGTTTGGCTTGTTTTGGTAATCAATGGTTTGGTTTGGTTGATTGTTGATATTGTCCATGTGATGCTTAGGATTGAGGCATTTGGACCAACAGTGAGTAACCAACCATTGGAGCAAGCTATGGAGCTCGGTTAGCTGCTTGGGATTGATAATTATGTTGTGAAGATTGGTGAGGAACAAAGTTAAGTTGGAAGCATTGAGGTAAGCCTTCGGACCTTGGGTGTAATTCCCTTTATTGTTCCACCAAGCCCTGAACGGGTAATGGTGTGTTGTTGTATATAAATGCAATGAAATAGTGTAATTCTTTGTTATACGTATTTGCATGCTTTGGTGTGGCATAGGATGGTGTTTCCCTATGTTGGTATGTTGCATGACGATGCGTAAATCATACTTGGTAGTTTAGCTGGCCAGTAGGACTATTTGCATCTGAGTATCCTTAGGACAGCTCGAGAGCTCGAGGGATTTCTCCTGGAGATGTTGTTTACACTTGCATGGATATGTATTTGCTGCATTATTATTGTCATTGCTATTACACTGTTATTGAACTATGGGGTGGAGAGATGCTCCAAGGACCCCTGGTTTACTGGATATATTCGTATATCTCACCCCGTGTGGTTGGGGACCCCCTTTCAGGAAAGGATGCTGCAGGAGCCTCTGATGGCAAGTGGCCATATTTGAAGTGATTGGGCATATGAAGATACCGTGTCATTTGATTAAGCATGTTATTTTGTAGTTCACATGTATAGGATTGCTAAATGAGAATCAATTGTCATATGCATGCTATATTTATTTGGGTGGACTTAGCCTATGCTCATGCTTTTGGTATCTCTTTTGTTGATGGGAGCCAAGGAGTGATCATAGTGTTTTGTAGCTAAGTCCCATGATTTGTAATTGAAACTTGTAAACATGCTATGTTGTAATTATTGGGTATTTGCATATATGATGAAATGATATGTATGCTTCTCTTGTGTATGAGTATCTAGAGAGACTAGAATTCATGTATTGAAAGGATTATATGATGTAAATTAGGTGAAAGAAGACCTTTAGGTTGGAAAACCAATTCAAAACAAAGATACCCTGTCTTGTTGTCCAATTTTCGTATCCTATACGATAGATTTGGATCCTTGTGTCTTGATGGAAGTTGTAGATATGTTTCTTAGCTTTCCATAGAGACCAAGATTGTGTAATTTGGATAAGTATAACTCAAGTTATGGTTAAAACACCACAGGTAGGTCAAACTGCCCTGTTTTGGGTGCTTGCTCCAGACTGTCCACGCTTGGAGCGTAGGATCTACGCTTGAAGCGTAGACCCACTGTCCCATTAATCTCCTCTACGCTTGAAGCGTAGAGTTCTACGCTTGAAGCGTAGAGGATCTGACGTTTCAGCACCTGTCGCTTAGAAACCTCATAACTTGGGCTACGGTGCTCCGATTTGAGCGCGGTTTGAACCCACGCGTAATTAATGAAAAATCCTATAATATTATGGGCAAATGAAGACCATAATAAGTGAAATGAAAGTATGGTATTAAGCTTTAAGTATGTTATTCCGCAATGTATTATGGTTATGGTCACGCAATTGGGTAATTTTAATTCGGCTTGTTTTAAAAGAGAAATTTAACCGGATTTTAATTGCACCAATGTGATTGTAACTGCGCTTAATATCATAAGTCAATGTTAACAAACCGGTTCTAGAACGGGGTGTTACATTTTATGGTATCAGAGCAGTTTTGTAGGGAAACTTGTGGACTATTGTTATATGTGTTTGCTGTTTAATGTTTTGTAGTTGTTTTGGTACTCTTGATGATTATTGCATTTGTGATCACTTAGTGTGAGCCTGATCAACTCATTTCTGGGTGTAACTTGTGTAGTGTCATGACGAGGAACCGGAATAACGCCGAAGCATCGAATGCAAACGCTCAGCCAGATCCTGTTTTGGCTGCTTTGGTTAGGCCACGAGGTGGTCGTGGGGCAACGGTTGGGCAGCCGGATCCTATGGTTGAAACCCTGGCAGCTGTGCACAGGGAGTTGGAAGTTAGTCGCCGTGCTAATGAGAACTTGCTTAAAACAAATGAGGACACGCGGAATGCTATGACCGCAATGATGAATGAGCTGAGGGCGATGAGGGGTGCTAGACCCGAGAACCGACAACCCTCTCCTCCTCCTCACACTGCCACGCCTACTCCACCTGCTCACAATGAAGAAGACGGAGCGGGTAATAATGAGGGTGAAGCAAGTCACCACTCAGGTAGTCATAGCCATCACACTGAGGTGCGTCAACCGCATGCAGAACAGGTTGATGAGCACGAAGCCGAAGAAAGAAGATTAATGGCTTTCAGAAAACATAAACCTCCTTCTTTTAAAGGAGAATATGACCCTATGGTGGCAGCAAAATGGCTCCAAGCTATGGAGAAGATTTTCAGGGTTATGAGGTGCCCTGATGCATTGAAATTGGTCTACTCCGTTTATATGTTGGAAGAGGAAGCGGAGGATTGGTGGACTAATACTGTGCAACCTCTAGAAGCTGAAGGCCGGGAAATTACCTGGCGATTGTTTGAGACGCTGTTCTTAGACAACTATTTTCCTAGGGAGGCTAGGGAAAGGAAGCAGAATGAATACAATGATTTGAAGCAAGGGTCAATGTCTATTGATCAATATTTTGCCAAGTTCAATGAATTGGTGAAATATGCTAATTATGGGAGAGCTTTACCCACATCGGCTGAGATGACCTCCAAGTTTCAGTGGGGTCTGAATGAGAAGATGTCTCGGAAGATGTCAAACTGTGACATCCGAGAGTTTAGCCGGTTTGTGAACCAGTGCCGGAAGGTAGAAGAGGTATATGGTGTGTCCAGTACCAAGAAGCCTTCTGAGGCCCAAGCACCTACTGCCAATAAAGCAACGGGCTCTGGTTATTGGAAGAATAAAAAGATGAAAGATAAGAAGCTGAGTGTGAACAACCCAGCAAATATATTCAAGAAGCCGGGGACTCAGAAGAATTTTGTTGATAGAGGACCTCCTCCTAAGTGTAAAGGATGTGGGAGGGAGCATAGAGGCCAGTGTGCTACCGGTGAAATTATCTGTTATAAATGTGGAAGGCCCGGCCATTACTCAAGACAGTGTCCTCAGAATGAAGTGAGGACTATGGCAGTTCAAGCTGCGGCTGTTCCTGTTTCTGTTATTCCACCTATGATAGAGGCACAGACGGTTGGTAGGGTATATACCATGGACCGTCGGCAATCAGAAAAGGCTCCAAATCTTGTGAAAGGTATAATTTATATTGATAATATGGATATTGAAGTTTTGTTTGACTCAGGAGCTACACACTCCTGTATGTCTGATTTTATGGCCTTTGGGCTAAACTTGCAAATGTACGACATTTCTCCTCCAATGAAAGTGGTCACTGCTACTGGAGAGGAGTGTTACACATCAGTAATATGCAAGGATGTGGAATTTAAATATGAAGGCCGAGATTATGTGCTGGATTTTATTTGTTTGCCGATGATCAGTCTTCAAGTTATCTTGGGAATGGATTGGTTATCAAAGAACTGTGCTATGATAGACTGCTGTGGAAAAAGAATTGTGCTCTCTGCTGATGATTCTACTACTAGTTCTTCCCCATATCTATCTGTGCTGCAGGTTAGAAAGGCTTTGAGGGCCGGGGCATTGGGATATGTCTTTGTGGGGGGTTTAGTGGGTGGAAGTCATGAGGAGATTGACAATATTCCCGTGGTGAAGGAGTTTGTGGATGTGTTTCTGGATGAGATTCCGCAGCTTCCACCTCACAGAGAGATTGAGTTCACCATTGATTTGTTGCCTGGTGTGGGACCCATTTCTCTGGCTCCATATCGGATGTCACCACCGGAATTAGCCGAGTTAAAGAAGCATATTGAGGAGCTTTCGGCTAAGCAGTTTATTAGGCCTAGTGTGTCCCCGTGGGGAGCACCAGTGATATTTGTTAAGAAGAAGGACGGTAGCATGAGATTGTGCACTGATTACCGTCAGT
>JAVKPL010011820.1:0-55269 GCA_032173675.1 Gastrolobium villosum | reverse complement strand
AGCATGACTTTTGATTAGTTGATCACCTTCAAGTTATATATTCACCTCGTGTTTGTATGTCCATTATTTTCTTTCTTGTATGGTATTAGCTACTTTAGCTGGTGTTGTAATTAATGTGTTAGCTCAAAGCTGTCTTGTTTCTTGTTAGTTTGTTAATTTAAAAAGTAGTGTGGGAAATTTTGTGAATGTAATACCCCGTTCTAGAACCGGTTTGTTAACATCAACTTATGATACTAAGCGCAGTTACAATCACATTGGTGCAATTAAAATCCAGTTAAATTTTTCTTTTAAAACAAGCCGAACTAAAATTACCCAATTGCGTGACCATAACCATAATACATTGCGGAATAAAATAATTAAAGCTTAATACCATACTTTCATTTCATTTATTATGGTCTCCATTTGTCCATTATCTTATAGGATTTTTCATTATTTACGCGTGGGTTCAAACCGCGCTCAAATCGGAGCACCGTAGCCCAAGTTATGAGGTTTCTAAGCGACAGGTGTTGAAACGTCAGATCCTCTGCGCTTCAAGCATAGAACTCTACGCTTCAAGCGTAGAGGAGATTAATGGGACAGTGGGTCTACGCTTCAAGCGTGGATCCCACGCTCCGAGCGTGGACAGTCTGGAGTAAGCACCCAAAACAGGGCAGTTTGACCTACCTGTGGTGTTTTAACCATAACTTGAGTTATACTTATCCAAATTACACAATCTTGGTCTCTATGGAAAGCTAAGAAATATATCTACAACTTCCATCAAGACACAAGTGTCCAAATCTATCGTATAGGATACGAAAATTGGACAACAAAACATGGTATCTTTGTTTTAAATTGGTTTTCCAACCTAAAGGTCTTCTTTCACCTAATTTACATCATATAATCCTTTCAATATATGAATTCTAGTCTCTCTAGATACTCATGCACTAAGAGAAGCATGCATATCATTTCATCATATATGCAAATATCCAATAATTACAACATTACATCATGATTACAAGTTTCAATTACAAATCATGGGACTTAGCTACAAAACACTATGATCAACTCCTTGGCTCCCATCAACAAAAGAGATACCAAAGGGGATGAGCATAGGCTAAGTCCAACCAATTAAACATAGCATGCATATAAAAAATGACTTTCATTTACAATCTTGTACATATGAATTACAAAATAGCATGCTTAATCAAATGACCTAAGCCTTCCTATGTCCATTTACTTCAAGTATGGCCACTTGCCATCAGAGGCTCCTGCAGCATCCTTGCCTGAAAGGGGGTCCCCAACAACACGGGGTGAGATATACGAATATATCCAGTAAACCAGGGGTCCTTGGAGCATCTCTCCACCCCATAGTTCAATAACAGTGTAATAGCAATGACAATAATAATGCAGCAAATACATATCCATGCAAGTGTACACAACATCTGCAGGAGAAATCCCTCGAGCTCTCGAGCTGTCCTAAGGATACTCAGATGCAAATAGTCCTACTGGCCAGCTAAACTACCTAGTATGATTTACGCATCGTCATGCTACATACCAACATAGGGAAACACCATCCTATGTCACACCAAAGCATGCAAATACATATAACGAAGCATTACCTATTTCATTGATTTATATACAAACACACCAACCCGTTCCTTAGTCGAAACAATAAAGTCAAATGCACCAATAAACACAACATTAACTTCAAGTAACCGATTTTTCCAATGGTTGGTTACTCACTGTTGGTCCAAATGCAAAAGCATCACATGGACAATATCAATAATCAACCAAACCAAACCATTGATTACAAAAACAAGCCTAACAATAGTCAAATGCATAACCTTGTGATTTTTCAAACAAAATCATATGACTATCAAAACTCATGTCCACCGATTAAATGTCATTCCTAGCATTTTTCTCAACATGCACTAGGCCTCAATCTTCCTTAAACATAACCAATCTACTCACATAATCATAAACCCCAAAACACTATTCATCCAAAACCTAAATCATGGATTCTTCATGAAAATAGAGTTTAAAGGATGAAATCTTACCACCAAGTGTTGCACAATCAAGGGGTGATGGTTCCTCAAGCTTCCATGGAGGTAGAAGCTCCTAAATCTCACAACTTCTCCAATGGGTCCAAACTTTGGGAAGAAAAATCTCAACCTACACAACTCCCCACCAAGACCCAAGCTAGGATTGTGAAAGAGGGGAAGATTTGGAGTGGTTTAGGCTTTGGAATCAATCAAAACCATCAAGGTTTGATCACACTTAAGTTTTCCCCTTTCCTTTTTCTCTTCTTCTTCTTCTCCCTTCTTTTCTCTTCTTTCCCTTCTTTTTCTTCTTTCTCTTCTTTGCTTCTGCGCACGCGGGTGGGGTTGGGGAATATAGGGTTCCTTTAGTGACATGCCACTTAACACCGGTTAAGTGCGTATCGGTTCATCTATCTATTCAATTCCATTAATTACCAAACTTTACCCAACAGTCTGGAATATTTTCCTAGGAATATTTCTACTTTCGTTTTTATATTTTGGGTACTTTTGTCTACACCATTTATACCCCTTAATCTTCACAGAGTACTCTTTTTACCTCAAAAGTGACCCCAATTAATTTTATAAGGGAATTTACTTATTTTTACTCACTAATACATGCTTAATTATCTAATCACATGTATTTTACTAATTATTTATGTTAGGCTATTATAGTCACCACACCTTTTAGCGATTTTGTCCGCAAAATCAAGACATACCTGTCCTCAAACTCAGGATACTGACGGAGAAGCTCATCTTCCCGCTCCCAAGTGGACTCTTCAGGCGTCCTTCCTTCCATTGAACTTTCACCATTGGAATAGACTTATTTCTCAGCCTCTTCTCATCCCACTCGAGCATCTTCAGTGTTCCAATTGGAGTCTTCAAATTTTCCCGAATTTCAACGTCATCAGGTTGAACCACATGAGAAGGATCAGCCACATACTTTCTTAGTTGAGAAACATGGAATACATCATGTATATTGGATAATTGAGGAGGTAAGGCAAGCTGGTAGGCAACCGGTCCTACCCTACGTAGAATCTGATAGGGTCCAATAAATCTAGGACTCAGCTTCCTCACTCCCAGGGCTCGTCCCACACCCGTATGGTGATAACTTTAGAAACACGTGATCTCCCTCTTCAAACTCTAGAGGCCGATGCTTGAGATCATAATAACTCTTTTGGCGATCTTGGGCCTTTTTCAGACGATCCCGAATCATTTTAATCTGTTCAGTGGTCTCTTGAACAAAATCCAATCCAAACCGTTCTGCGTCTCCAACCTCTGCCCAGCAAGTAGGTGTCCTACACCTGCGACCATACAAGGCCTCGTAGGGAGCCATACCCAGACTAGCATGAAAACTATTATTATATGAAAACTCAACCAGTGGAAGGTATCGATCCCATGCCGTACCCTGCTCCAGAGTGCAAGCCCTCAACATATCCTCCAACGTCTGAATGGTCCTCTCAGTCTGACCATCCGTCTGTGGATGATAGGCAGTACTCAGTCTCAACTGAGTGCCGAGAGCCTCCTGCAATGCTCCCCAGAAGCGAGAAGTGAACTTCGGGTCCCGATTACTAACAATGTTTTCAGGCACCCCATGAAGCCTCACAATCTCCTTCACATAGAGTCTGGCCAATTTCTCAGCAGAGAAATCTGCCCGAACTGGTAAAAAGTGTGCGGATTTTGTCAATCTATCCACAATTACCCAAATAGAATCATAACTAGCCTGTGTTCGCGGCAACCCCACCACAAAATCCATGGAGATACTTTCCCATTTCCATTCAGGAACATCCAGTGGTTGCAACATACCAGAAGGCTTTTGATGCTCAATCTTGACCTTCTGACATACGAGACACTTGGAGACAAACTCTGCAATATCTTTCTTCATACCAGGCCACCAGAAATTAATCTTTAGGTCCTGATACATCTTTGTAGCTCCCGGATGGACAGTGAATTGACCCCTATAGGCCTCTGTCATCACTTCCTCTGTCAACTGTCTAGGTACAACAATACGACCCTGATATAATAGTATACCCTCATCATTGCAGGATACACCACTCTGACCTTTCAGTCGTTTAGCACTTTCATTTTGCAGCTGAGCATCTTTAATTTTTGTCATCATTTCGTTCTCAATTCTTGTAATTTCGATGTCACAAATTCTGCCTGGAAAGACTTCAGACAATTTCATATCTCTGAACCTCTCGATTACATCAAAATCTCTCATCATCATGCTTGCCATGCTCACTGACTTTCGGCTTAATGCATCCGCTACAACATTAGCCTTGCCGGGATGATATTTCAATTCGAAATCGTAATCCTTTAAGAATTCAGTCCACCGTCGTTGCCTCATATTCAACTCTTTTTGATCGAATAAGTACTTAAGGCTCTTGTGGTCACTAAATATGACAAACTTCATGCCATACAAGAAGTGCCTCCACTGTTTCAATCCAAAAACGATTGCAGCAAGCTCTAAGTCATGGGTCAGATAGTTTTCTTCATGAGGTTTCAATTGCCTCGAAGCATACGCTACTACTCTCCTATCTTGCATCAGCACACAACCCAATCCCTTTTTAGAAGCATCACTGTACAACTCAAATTCACCTTCCGGATCAGGAAGTACTAACACAGGAGCAGTCGTCAACTTTTCCTTTATCTTCTGAAAACATTCTTCGCATTCATGCGTCCAAATAAATGGAGTATCCTTCCGGGTCAAACGGGTCAATGGCAAAACCATTTCCGAAAATCCTTTAATAAATCTCCGGTAATAACCAGCCAAACCCATAAAACTCCTTACTTCAGTCACAATCTTAGGTCTCTCCCAATCAATAACTGCCTCTATCTTGTTAGGATCAACCGCCACCCCATCAGCAGAAATGACGTGACCCAGAAATTGCACTTGAGAAAGCCAAAATTCACATTTAGAAGGCTTTGCATACAGCTGTTTATCTCTGAGGATTTGCAACACAGTTCTCAAGTGATCCTCATGCTCTTCCTTACTCATGGAATATATCAGGATATCATCAATAAACACAATCACGAATTGATCCAGAAACGGTTTGAAAATGCGATTCATATAATCCATAAACACCGCCGGAGCATTAGTGAGTCCAAATGGAATTACCTGATACTCATAATGTCCATATCTAGATCGGAAAGCAGTCTTCGGAATATCTTCCTGCTTAATTCGGATCTGATGATAACCTGACCTCAGGTCAATCTTTGAAAAGGCACAAGCACCCCTCAACTGATCAAGCAAATCATCTATGCGAGGGAGAGGATACTTGTTCTTAATAGTCACCTTATTCAACTGACGGTAATCAGTGCACAATCTCATGCTACCGTCCTTTTTCTTAACAAATATCACTGGTGCTCCCTACGGGGACACACTAGGCCTGATAAACTGCTTAGCCGAAAGCTCCTCAATATGCTTCTTCAACTTGGCTAATTCCGGTGGTGACATCTGATACGGAGTCAGAGAAATGGGTCCCACACCAGGCAACAAATCTATGGTGAACTCAATCTCTCTGTGAGGTGGAAGCTGCGGAATCTCATCCGGAAAAACATCCACAAACTCCTTCACCACGGGAATATTGTCAATCTCCTCATGACTTCCACCCACTAAATCCCCCACAAAGACATATCCCAATGCCCCGGCCCTCAAAGCCTTTCTAACCTGCAGCACAGATAGATATGGGGAAGAACTAGTAGCAGAATCATCAGCAGAAAGCACAATTCTTTTTCCACAGCAGTCTATCATAGCACAGTTCTTTGATAACCAATCCATTCCCAAGATGACTTGAAGACTGATCATCGGCAAACAAATAAAATCCAGCACATAATCTTGGCCTTCATTTTTAAATTCCACATCCTTGCATATTACTGATGTGTAACACTCCTCTCCAGTAGCAGTCACCACTTTCATTGGAGGAGAAATGTCGTACATTTGCAAGTTTAGCCTAAAGGCCATAAAATCAGACATACAGGAGTGTGTAGCTCCTGAGTCAAACAAAACTTCAATATCCATATTATCAATATAAATTATACCTTTCACAAGATTTGGAGCCTTTTCTGATTGCCGACGGTCCATGGTATATACCCTACCAACCGTCTGTGCCTCTATCATAGGTGGAACAACAGAAACAGGAACAGCCGCAGCTTGAACTGCCATAGTCCTCACTTCATTTTGAGGACACTGTCTTGAGTAATGGCCGGGCCTTCCACATTTATAACAGATAATTTCACCGGTAGCACACTGGCCTCTATGCTCTCTCCCACATCCTTTACACTTGGGAGGAGGTCCTCTATCAACAAAATTCTTCTGAGTCCCCGGCTTCTTGAATATATCTGCTGGGTTGTTCACACTCAGCTTCTTATCTTTCATCTTTTTATTCTTCCAATAACCCGAGCCCGTTGCTTTATTGGCAGTAGGTGCTTGGGCCTCAGAAGACTTTTTGGTACTGGACACACCATATACCTCTTCTACCTTCCGGCACTGATTCACAAACCGGCTGAACTCTCGGATGTCACAGTTTGACATCTTCCGAGACATCTTCTCATTCAGACCCCACTGAAACTTGGAGGTCATCTCAGCCGATGTGGGTAAAACTCTCCCATAATTAGCATATTTCACTAATTCATTGAACTTGGCAAAATATTGATCAATAGACATTGACCCTTGCTTCAAATCATTGTACTCATTCTGCTTCCTTTCCCTAGCCTCCCTAGGAAAATAGTTGTCCAAGAACAGCGTCTCAAACAATCGCCAGGTAATTTCCCGGCCTTCAGCTTCTAAAGGCTGCACAGTATTAGTCCATCAATCCTCCGCTTCCTCTTCCAACATGTAAACGGAGTAGACCAATTTCAATGCATCAGGGCACCTCATAACCCTGAAAATCTTCTCCATAGCTTGGAGCCATTTCGCTGCCACCATAGGGTCATATTCTCCTTTAAAAGAAGGAGGTTTATGTTTTCTGAAAGCCATTAATCTTCTTTCTTCGGCTTCGTGCTCATCAGCCTGTTCTGCATGCGGTTGACGCACCTCAGTGTGATGGCTATGACTACCTGAGTGGTGACTTGCTTCATCCTCATTATTACCCGCTCCGTCTTCTTCATTGTGAGCAGGTGGAGTAGGCATGGCAGTGTGAGGAGGAGGAGAGGGTTGCCGGTTCTCGGGTCTAGCACCCCTCATCGCCCTCAGCTCATTCATCATTGCGGTCATAGCATTCCGCGTGTCCTCATTTGTCTTAAGCAAGTTCTCGTTAGCACGGCGACTAACTTCCAACTCCCTATGCACAGCTGCCAGGGTTTCAACCATAGGATCCGGCTGCTCAACCGTTGCCCCACGACCACCTCGGGGCCTAACCAAAGCAGCCAAAACAAGATCTGGCTGAGCGTTTGCATTCGATGCTTCGGCGTTATTCCGGTTCCTCGTCATGACACTACACAAGTTACACCCAGAAATGAGTTGATCAGGCTCACACTAAGTGATCACAAATGCAATAATCATCAAGAGTACCAAAACAACTACAAGCATTGAACAGCAAACACATATAACAATAGTCCATAAGTTTCCCTACAAAACCAAGCTCTGATACCATAAAATGTAACACCCCGTTCTAGAACCGGTTTGCTAACATCAACTTATGATACTAAGCGCAGTTACAATCACATTGGTGCAATTAAAATCCGGTTAAATTTTTCTTTTAAAACAAGCCGAACTAAAATTACCCAATTGCGTGACCATAACCATAATACATTGCGGAATAAAATAATTAAAGCTTAATACCATACTTTCATTTCATTTATTATGGTCTCCATTTGTCCATTATCTTATAGGATTTTTCATTATTTACGCGTGGGTTCAAACCGCGCTCAAATCGGAGCACTGTAGCCCAAGTTATGAGGTTTCTAAGCGACAGGTGCTGAAACGTCAGATCCTCTGCGCTTCAAGCATAGAAATCTACGCTTCAAGCATAGAGGAGATTAATGGGACAGTGGGTCTACGCTTCAAGCGTGGATCCCACGCTCCGAGCGTGGACAGTCTGGAGTAAGCACCCAAAACAGGGCAGTTTGACCTACCTGTGGTGTTTTAACCATAACTTGAGTTATACTTATCCAAATTACACAATCTTGGTCTCTATGGAAACCTAAGAAACATATCTACAACTTCTATCAAGACACAAGGGTCCAAATCTATCTTATAGGATACGAAAATTGGACAACACTACAGGGTATCTTTGTTTTAAATTGGTTTTCCAACCTAAAGGTCTTCTTTCACCTAATTTACATCATATAATCCTTTCAATATATGAATTCTAGTCTCTCTAGATACTCATGCACTAAGAGAAGCATGCATATCATTTCATCATATATGCAAATATCCAATAATTACAACATTACATCATGATTACAAGTTTCAATTACAAATCATGGGACTTAGCTACAAAACACTATGATCAACTCCTTGGCTCCCATCAACAAAAAAGATACCAAAGGGGATGAGCATAGGCTAAGTCCAACCAATTAAACATAGCATGCATATAAAAAATGACTTTCATTTACAATCTTGTACATATGAATTACAAAATAGCATGCTTAATCAAATGACCTTAAGCCTTCCTATGTCCATTTACTTCAAGTATGGCCACTTGCCATCAGAGGCTCCTGCAGCATCCTTGCCTGAAAGGGGGTCCCCAACAACACGGGGTGAGATATACGAATATATCCAGTAAACCAAGGGTCCTTGGAGCATCTCTCCACCCCATAGTTCAATAACAGTGTAATAGCAATGATAATAATAATGCAGAAAATACATATCCATGCAAGTGTACACAACATCTGCAGGAGAAATCCCTCGAGCTCTCGAGCTGTCCTAAGGATACTCAGATGCAAATAGTCCTACTGGCCAGCTAAACTACCTAGTATGATTTACGCATCGTCATGCTACATACCAACATAGGGAAACACCATCCTATGTCACACCAAAGCATGCAAATACATATAACGAAGCATTACTCTATTTCATTGCATTTATATACATCAACACACCATTACCCGTTCAGGGCTTGGTGGAACAATAAAGGGAATTACACCCAAGGTCCGAAGGCTTACCTCAATGCTTCCAACTTAACCTTTGTTCCTCACCAATCTTCACAACACAACATTAACTTCAAGGAGCTAACCGAGCTCCATAGCTTGCTCCAATGGTTGGTTACTCACTGTTGGTCCAAATGCCTCAATCCTAAGCATCACATGGACAATATCAACAATCAACCAAACCAAACCATTGATTACAAAAACAAGCCTAACAATAGTCAAATGCATAACCTTGTGATTTTTCAAACAAAATCATACGACTATCAAAACTCATGTCCACCGATTAAATGTCATTCCTAGCATTTTTCTCAACATGCACTAGGCCTCAATCTTCCTTAAACATAACCAATCTACTCACATAATCATAAACCCCAAAACACTATTCATCCAAAACCTAAATCATGGATTCTTCATGAAAATAGAGTTTAAAGGATGAAATCTTACCACCAAGTGTTGCACAATCAAGGGGTGATGGTTCCTCAAGCTTCCATGGAGGTAGAAGCTCCTAAATCTCACAACTTCTCCAATGGGTCCAAACTTTGGGAAGAAAAATCTCAACCTACACAACTCCCCACCAAGACCCAAGCTAGGATTGTGAAAGAGGGGAAGATTTGGAATGGTTTAGGCTTTGGAATCAATCAAAACCATCAAGGTTTGATCACACCTAGGTTTTCCCCTTTCCTTTTTCTCTTCTTCTTCTTCTCCCTTCTTCTCTCTTCTTTACCTTCTTTTTCTTCTTTCTCTTCTTTGCTTCTGCGCACGCGGGTGGGGTTGGGGAATATAGGGTTCCTTTAGTGACATGCCACTTAACACCGGTTAAGTGCGTATCGGTTCATCTATCTATTCAATTCCATTAATTACCAAACTTTACCCAACAGTCTGGAATATTTTCCTAGGAATATTTCTACTTTCATTTTTATATTTTGGGTACTTTTGTCTACACCCATTTATACCTCTTAATCTTCATAGAGTACTCTTTTTACCTCAAAAGTGACCCCAATTAATTTTATAAGGGAATTTACTTATTTTTACTCACTAATACATGCTTAATTATCTAATCACATGTATTTTACTAATTATTTATGTTGGGCTATTATAGTCACACCACCTTTTAGCGATTTTGTCCGCAAAATCAAGACATGCCTGTCCTTAAACTCAGGATACTGACGGAGAAGCTCATCTTCCCGCTCCCAAGTGGACTCTTCAGGCGTCCTTCCTTCCCATTGAACTTTCACCATTAGAATAGACTTGTTTCTCAGCCTCTTCTCATCCCGCTTGAGCACCTTCAGTGGTCCAATTGGAGTCTTCAAATTTTCCCGAATTTCAACGTCATCAGGTTGAACCACATGAGAAGGATCAGCTACATACTTTCTTAGTTGAGAAACATGGAATATATCATGTATATTGGATAATTGAGGAGGTAAGGCAAGCTGGTAGGCAACCGGTCCTACCCTACGTAGAATCTGATAGGGTCCAATAAATCTAGGACTCAGCTTCCTCACTCCCAGGGCTCGTCCCACACCCATAACTTGTGATAACTTTAGAAACACGTGATCTCCCTCTTCAAACTCTAGAGGCCGATGCTTGAGATCATAATAACTCTTTTGGCGATCATAAACAACCATAGCATGCTAATTAGCTATAACAATTACTATCTATATATTGTTTTCAGTTGGGAACAACATACAGCCAAAACTGAGATTTTGGTTCCTCCGATAAAATTGACAAGACCATATTGTGACTGCTACTTTCAGAATGAGAATAAGAAAAGAATTTCATAATTCAGAACCAGAACTTCATAGGTTAAAAAAAATAAATGTGAGAAGAAGCTCATTAGAAGAATGTATTTCAATGGAGTTCTATTTGGGAAAAAAAGGAATTTAATGATCAATGGCTTTAGACCGTTGTATAATAGATAAAGAGAAGACAATACCAAAGAAAAAGTCCCATTAAAAGGAAAAGAGTAACCAGCTATGATGTCATAATTCAAAATATAAATAATTAATTTACAATTGTGAGATAAGGCATGGTTGTACAGTTTCCGTGAAACATGGGAACATAATGCAGCTTAAAACTACTTACACATGATATGACAATGAACTAGAAAGCAACCTTTTTTGTTTGAGTGGAAGAAGAGAGAGATTTCTATGTTAAACGATAAACCATGTCAAATAATTATCTGCATCGCAGACAAGTACAGGAAAAAGCTAAATGATTAAGTTATTAAAATTACCAAAATCTCATAATCGTCCTAGAAGATTAGAGTTTCTTTTGTAGCCCTAGAACATACTAAGAAATTCCTGAACTACCCCACAAATACCTGACTTTTGGCCAAAATTTTTGAGGACTATTACAGTATTACGACTTTTTGAAACAGTCCATAATTACTGCAATTCCCCAGAAGGAATGACATATTTAAAATTAATCCAACAAAAATCCAGGATGACCTGAATAGTCTATCCTATGATCAAAATTGCAGAATCCTTCAAAGAAACATAGTCAATAGCCAACGGGAGTCACCACACAATCAGTGATGGAAGAAAGGAAACTTAATAGGCAGAGAGGAAAAGGATAATAAATACACACCACCTTTTATCACTAATTTTAACCATTTACTTTATTCACAAATATAAACATATCTTCAACTTTTAGGCATTTATATTCTTATTGTGTGAGAGTATAAGTAGACTAATGAAAAAGAAAAGGACCTTTTCACCTAAAAAAGAAAAAAGAAAAGGACCTTGCATATTATTGATAATGAACAAACTTGTTTTATTTATTTATTTTGGCAATGGAAACGGTTATGTACATAACAGCCAGCTAATCATCGTAATTGTGTACTATGCGTGCGTTTTTTTAATTGTTCTCTAAATCTTGGATTAATAGAGGGCGTAAGCTAAGACAGACGATCATTGTCCATCCCCATAAAACTATTGTGCAAACATAACATGATTCAAAGACATCATTTCCTGCAAAATAGAATTTTAAATAAAAATTGATAGAGTATTAGTTTCGAGTTTGACCCCCCAGAATTATCTTGGAGTCTAGTCTGAAGGAATATTGATGAAATCCAAGAAAAAAAAACATTTTTTTACCTGACAATTTTGGAAAGTAACAAAGGGTTCTTCTGAACAAGGATCTATTAACAAAAAAATTGAAATTTGAAAAGTGAAATATTTTTGTAATGAATGCTGAAATCTTTTCCCACTTATCAAATAAAAATTCAAATTTGCAACGTTTCTAAAAGTGAAAAAATTAAAGTGGTCCGTAGTACATTTAAGTAAATTATTAATCAAATTATCATAATAAATTTGATGTTTTTATATTTTTAAAATCTTAGGTCAGACAATTAATAATTATTTAAATTTTAAAATTTAATTAATTAATATATAATTTGAAAAATAAGATAAATTAGGAAATTTTTTAAAAAAGGCAATAATTTTTATCCAAATAAATTTTTAAAAGAACCTAATTGATTTAATTACAATGAATTTCTCACTTTCTACTGATAAATAAATTTCTCAGATCAGATTAAAGGGACTTGAAACTCAATGCATTAATAGAACCCTAAATAAATAAACCAATGATTCCACCTCCTTGGTCTACAAAAAATAAAAGATAAAAAGATAATCCAGATTCGATTAAGGAACAAGGCACAGATCGTGAAATTCGCTGGCGATGGCAGTTTTGTGATTTTGAAGCTGAGAGTAGGAACCAGAAAGGAAATAAGAGAATTAAAAGAAGAAGAAAAAAATTGATGATTTCGGGTTACCAAAAAAGCTTCCTATGAAAAACATAGTAATAAACAAATAAAAGGGAATAGGAGAAAACGGTTTCAGTTGGGAAGGAGGGAGAAATAAGGATAGTTGTTTTCACTATGAAAAGAAAATATTACAAAACTCAAAGAATTAAAGAACCTCATTCTGTAATTCGAGCCACTAGAATAGTGATATCATCTTTCTTTCCTCCGATATGATTATGTCCTTTCTTCTGAGAAGCATCTTGAAAAGGGGTTCGACGATCTTTGGACAAGGAAAAGAGCAGAGCAACATCTGCAATATGCTCAGCCAAATCATTGACTCCTAGTATTCCATCTGACCAGCTCAGAATATTTTCAATATCATCGGCGTACAAATTGTCAAAAAATGCATCACTACCTAACACTAAAATATCCCCTGCCTTTACCGAAATTGCATACTCATCTGCAGAGTCAGGGTGATCACTATTCCTACTATTCCCCAACTGAAATGATGTGTTGAAAGAGTGCAGCTGAATGGGTGATTTAAACACAAACCTATTATTTATAAACATCATTAAACCACTATCACCCACATTAACTCCATGCAACACCCCTTCCTTCAGAGTAACAATAGATGCTTTGGTATTCAAGAAAGCCTCGTTCAACACTTTTCTTGGATTAACAAAGCCTTTTTCTGATTGAAGTTGAACAACAGTCATAGCCTCTGTCATGAGCTTTCTGGCATATTTACCAGCACCGATTCCTTTCTTGGCCCAACCACCGACCCCATCAGCCACACCCATGGTTTGCTGTTCCTCGCAGATGAAGAATGCATCTTCTCCCTTTGGTTTCTTTGGATTATCCTTTGGATAGTAGAATTTCCCAGCAACCATCTTCAACACCAAATATCTGATATGAACATATCCTGTTATGAAATGATAGTTTAGTTCACTCCAACAAGCAAATGGCTGCTGTGTAACGAGGCTTCCTTTTTATTTAATTATTTTTGTTGTTGTTTCTTTTTTCCTTGCTTATTTTAAATTAGTTCCTTAGTATATAATAAACTTGTTTTCCCTAATTGCGTAACTATCATAGGTTTTTATAATATTTCCATGCTTTGTTCGTGGAAAGCAAGACCTTGGATCCATACACCCTGAGGTTTTTATGCCTTTTACTTGACTTTTGCTCTATTCTGCCTTTTAGGTATCATTTGGTGGAACCTTTTCAGTAATGCATTCATGCATAGTGAAGGGTATCATTCCACTTTCTATAGTTTGATAACTTCAATTAGTAGTCATTTCATTGCTATGTCTTTCTTTATGGTAGTCTCCCTTTTTTTTCTTTTGTCTCAGCCCAAATCACGATATGATTCTATAGGGCAAATCCAATTCTGAAAGGCAAATACACACTTAAACTGGATAGCTGTCACCTTCTCCTTTGTAGTAACTAATTGTTCATCATTATAACTCCCACATCATATTACTAGAACTAGGAGCATTATACTTATACGATCTCGTTATAAAAAAGAGCTAATATTTAAATGAGATGGGTTTTTTTAATTATAAAATAAATAATTTATTTGTTGAAATTGTGTACAGTTTCTGTTGAAACTTTAGATATTTCGATTGCATGATTATAAGATGCTTGCAATTATTTGTTGTTTTGTTCAATATTATATTGGCAGCAAATAAGCATACATATGAGAATACGGTATGGTGACCCATCAAATTTGTAGTTTGATTTAAGGGAAATTATAGGCTCACATTACATAAAATTATTTTCAAAATTAAAAGGAGAAAATTATAAATGCATTGGTTACCTATAGCTGGCAGTAAATTAAAGAAAATTTGATCATGTTGCTAATATAAAGTGTAGTTAGGCTTCTGACAGATTGTTGTTGTGGGAGCCAACTTAGATGGTGAAAATTGGTATGTTGAAGTGCTGAGCAAGTGGGTTTATCTATTAATTGAATTATATAGATATTAATTGGTTGATGCTATGGTTCATATTGCTCTGGAGCTTTTTCTGAAATCTGTCTCTGTTTATTAATTGGTCAAACTCTTTGTTTCTGTATTCTTAGTTGAAACAATTGCCATTGTTTAGCAGAGGTTCAAGAACTTTGAGATTGGTGGCGATAAGAAGGGCAAAAGAACTTCTCTTTTTCAAGTGGAGAATTAGGATTTACAGTGTTTCTCTGTTTTCACGATATTGAAATGTTATTTTTCTATGAATTTTTTGTACCTATATTTTACTTTTTGCGATACATCTTGTGATTGAGAAATGAAGACTATTCCTAATGTCATAGACTACTTGTTTCCATTCCTTGAATGATTGCAATCCTCAACTTTATGCCTTTAAATTCTAATGTTTTTTGGTCAGTTTTCAAAAAGCACATATTTTTGGATTCAATCTTTACTACCCTTTGATGGTACCCTACCTTGTAGTAGAAATCAAATTCCAACACTTTACTTTTCCATGATGCTCGCGATTTCAAAATTTCGAAGAGTACAAAACCATTTAACTGCCAATCAAAATAGCTCTTATAAACGTACCCAAAAAAATAGCTCTCCTAACTTTTATAAAAATAATTTTTAGAAAGAGAACAATAATTTATGTATTATTATTTTAGAGAGAGAAAATAATTTTTAGAGGGAGAATATTTTTTAATAAAAATTAAATGATTAATTTTTTTTTAGAAATTTTAAATTTAATTTAATTTGTAAAGTATAATAATTATATTAGTTTAAAAAAAAAGGGTAAAATGGTAAAAATATCTCATTGATCCTCCGTTATCCTCCCATTTCATTTTTTTGACTCCCAAACAAGGGAATAGGATACCCTCCAATTTACCGCTTCCTTACCCCCGTCCCCTTTGGATCCCCTTTCTTCCCTTTCCCTCCATACTCCCAAACAAAGTCTTAGGGTTTGTTTGGGATATGGTTTTAGGAAGGGAAGGGAAAGGAGGGTTTTAGGAAGCATTTCCCTTATTTGTGAGTTAAAAAAAAATGAGGGAAAGGTTTTGGGGATTTTTACTAAACCATAAAAAATCCTCCGTCTTCATAAAATTTAAGTTCCCCCATTTCAAGGGGTTTAAGAGGTAAAATATTTAAAATAACTTTTTTACCCTTCCCATTAAGATCAGAACAATAATTTATGTATTATCATTTTAGAGAGAGAAGATAATTTTTAGAGAGAAAAAAAATTTTTAGAGAGAGAAGATAATTTTTAGAGGGAGAATACTTTTTAATAAAAATCAAATGATTAATTTTTTTCAGAAATTTTAAATTTAATTTAATTTGTAGAGTATAATAATTATATTAATTTAAAAAAGGGTAAAATGATAAAAAATATCTTATTGACCCTCCATTATCCTCCCATTCCATTTTTTTTTTGACTCCCAAACAAGGGAAGGGGATACCCTCCAATTTCCTCCCCTCCCTCCCCCTTGGATCCTTTTCCTTCCCTTCCATTCCAAACTCCCAAACAAAGCCTAAGAGTTATGTTGTGGAAAAAGTGATTGTATAATGTTATAGAGATTCATTTTGCGTGCCTTAGTTTTTTCTTTTTCTTATTTGCTTCAAAAAGTGTCGGCCCATTAAAATGTTGTGTATAGGAAACTTTTTTGTGTCATTTAAATGTTACTACTCACACCGAACCACATACTTTTTCCCAAGGTATGCAGTTTCAGGAATGGAGAACAACCATGGACAATGAGCTATTGGCATTAAACAAGAATAACACTTGGACTGTTGTTGATCTTCCTCCTGACAAAGTTCCCATTGGATGTAAATGGGTGTACAAGATCAAATATCGATCAAATGGTGAAATTGAACGATACAAAGCACGTCTTGTGGCCAAGGGTTTCACACAGCTAGAGGGAGTTGATTTTTTTGATACTTTCAGTTCTGTTGCTAAACTAACCTCCCTTCGTGTCATTCTGGCTTTGGCAGCTGCAAAAGGTTGGCTACTTGTGCAATTAGATGTGGATAATGCCTTTTTACATGGTGATTTATTGGAAGAGGTATACATGACCATCCCACAAGGCATGACAGTAACACAGCCTGGCCAAGCTTGTCGATTGAATAAGTCTTTGTATGGACTCAAACAGGCAAGTAGACAATGGTACCACAAGTTATCTTCTGCTCTTTTGTCTCTTGGCTACATTCAATGTCAAGCTGATCATTCCATGTTCACCCATCATCATGGTTCATCTTTCACTGTTCTTTTGGTTTATGTTGATGACATTGTCTTATCTGGCAATTCTTCAACTGAGATTACTTGTGTCAAAGATTATCTCCATGCCCAATTTAGGATCAAAGATCTTGGTCCTCTTCGATACTTTCTGGGCCTTGAAGTCTCCCGCTTCTCCAAAGGCATTCACTTGAATCAGCGCAAGTATGCTTTAGAAATACTTGAAGATATGGGTATGCTTGCTGCTAAGCCATGTAACACCCCAATGGAGACAGCATCTCGCCTGAGTCGTCATCATGGCACTCCGCTTGAAGATGCCTCTGCTTATCGCCGTTTGGTTGGTCGCCTCTTATACCTGACCACCACACGACCTGATGTATGCTTTGATGTACAGCAGCTGAGCCAATTCATTTCTGCTCCTTTAGATGTTCATCATCAAGCTGCACTTCGGGTTTTGCGATACATAAAGAGTGCTCCAGCATCAGGCTTATTCTTTCCTGCTAATTCTGATCTTCATGTCCAAGCTTTCACTGACTCTGATTGGGCTTCATGTCCAGATACACGCCGATCTATCACTGGTCTTTGTATCTTCATAGGATCATCTCTTGGTGCCTGGAGGTCAAAGAAACAGTCCACAGTATCTCGTTCCTCTTCAGAAGCGGAATACAGAGCTATAGCAACTCTCACTTGTGAACTACAATGGCTTCAGCATCTGTTTCATGATCTTCTTATTCCTTGGTCCAGACCAGCAACTGTTTTTTGTGACAATAAATCTGCCATTTATTTAGCTCACAACCCTGCTTTCCATGAACGCTCCAAGCATATCGAAATTGATTGTCATGTAACTCGCGAGAAGATCCTTTCTGGCTTGCTGCGTTTACTTCCAGTCAATTCTTCTTCTCAACTTGCTGACACCTTTACAAAGGCACTTCCACCTGCAGCCTTCAAACTCACCATTGCCAAGTTGGGCCTAGCCAATCTACATAGTCCCACTTGTGGGGGGGGGGGGGGGGGTAACACAACCTGATCCATCAATGAAGCCTGGCCTAATTCATTCTCAACAGAGCGCCACGTCAGATAGAGCCACGTCAGATGGAGTTTTTATTCAGCCTAACAACCACAACAGAATAACAAGAAACTATTAAGAATTAGTTATTCTATTATCTTTATAGTAAATGATTAGTTTCTTTCTTTCACTGAGAATGTATGTATATAAGTAGTTCTTTTGGTTATTAGTTTTTCACTTTTTGTAATCTTCAACTTTTCCAGTAATGAGAATGAGGTATTCTTCTCTGTTTTCTGTAAGTTTCGTTAATAAGGGGTGCAGGGCATGAAGTTCCTTTGCATAAACCAAAACTTGCTCTTGCACTTTTCAGAGCCTTCTTAGCAGGAACCTCTATGCCCACGCTTGAGCTAGTCAGTGCCTCTTCAAATTTACATTTGTTTTTTTCCATGGAATCTTCCTCAATAATATTGTCCCTTATTCCTCAAATTGTAGTATGATCTTTCCAAAGTGCATATAATTTGAGCTCTTATAGCCTCTTAATTTAAAATTTTCTTAGCTATGGATATTTTTTTCTTTGGTAATCTTAGATATGGTTATTATTTCATTTTGTAGTTGTGATTTGATATTAGATTTATTAATATTTTAATTTAATCAAACTGCCCATATTGTTATGATGCAGCTTTCAAACAAATTTTTTATCTAACATTTGTGGTATGGAGAATCCTTTTTTATTTTATTTTTCCCACGCCACCTTATATTTACGTCTAACTGATTTTTTTTTAATTTTTATTAATTGCGTTAAGTTAAACTTGTGCTATTCATTTGTTTATGGGTTTTATAAGAGTTATGTTGTAGGAAAAGTGGTTGTGTAATGTTATAGAGATACGTTTTGCGTGCCGGAGTTTTTTTTGCTCCGGGCCCCACAAAATGTTGTGAGTGTAGGAAAGTTTTTATGATCATGTTAAATGATAGATGATAAACCCTTTATTTAAATTCTTTTAATTTTTTTTGATACAGCGTCAAATGTTGGCATCATATGGGTTCTTTTTGAAATTGTGAGATGATAGCCGATGTAAGTTTGTAACGATCGAAAAAATTCAAAACAAAAATATAAGATTGCCATCAATTTTATTTGATTTGATAAAATTAGAAAAAATTTATTTGACAAATTGGTCTTTTAAAAATGTAAATCAAGGTTGAAAAGTCTAATTATGTACGAGGCATGATGAAAATTTGAACCCTTAATATATTCATTTAAAAAACAGTTACCTAAATTTATGACTACTTGCTTTTCTTCTGAAATAATTGGGAGATATAGAAAGAAGTGGAATTTATAAAAATAAATATTAATTGCTAGTTTTATTGAAGAAATGAATAGTAAATAAATTTTAGAATTTTTTTTTTCTGTAATGATTGAATCTTTCAATTTTTTATTTTTTATTTTATAAATTAAATGGAAGAATAAATAAGACAAAACGAATTGAGAAAATTGAATTTTATTATTTTGTTTCAAAATAAAACAAAAATTATTAAATTTTTGACTAATTATGTAGAAAAACATGAATTGTAAGAAAAAAAAAATTATCACATGGAGGTTAAGGTAGCATTGCAATATGACAAGCATCAATTGCCTTTAATTAAGATCACTTTAATATAAAGGTAAATTCAGTTTTCGAATCGCAAATCACATAAGTTTTGGTTTAAATAAAATATAATCTGTATTAAAAAGATATTCGTATGATTCGGTTTATTTTCTTATCATGATTCCGTATAGTTTCACAAATCACCGAAACTTGATTTGAAAATAGAACACGATTCCTTATAATCTTCTAAAAAAGCACACCCTGCGTTGATATTCTGATATCGGAGGACATTTCAGTTTAGTTTTACAATACCTGTATTTTACAATTTTCTCATTACAAAATATATGTTTACCTTTTGAATTCAATTCCCACAGCTACTAAAAAAACAAAAAAAACTCTTAAAAGATTTTGAATAAAATATAAACTCAATTAATAATTAATAATTAATAATAAATAATTAAATCAACGATTATAATTGTGTAATTTCTTATCCTTATATTTTTTTTTCTCTCTTCCCTTATTATCATTAATTCACTCATATATGATTATGATTGCACCACATGACATGGTCATGTTAATTAGCACATGAGAGGATCCACTCCTATTATAAATGGAAATAGATCATCTCATGCGTGATTTAACATGATCACATCATGTGGGAGGATATTAACCATTAATAATTAAATCAACGAAGATGATTGTGTAACTTCTTATCCTTATATTTTTCTCTCTCCTCCCTTATCACCATTAATTCACCCATGTATAGTTATGATTGCCCCAAAAGATATGGTCATGTTAATTAGCACATGATTAGCACATGAGAGGATCCACTCCCATTATAAATGGAAATGGATCCTCTCATGTGTAATTTAACATGATCATGTCACGTGTGAGGATCTTAACCATTAATAATTAAATCAACGATGATGATTGTGTAACTTCTTATCCTTATATTTTTTCTCTTTCCTCCCTTATCACCATAAATTCAGCCATGTATGGTTATGATTGCCCCACATGACATGGTACATAGATTGGATCTGTGCACGTTTTACTTACAACAAGCTATATGTGATTAGCTTTTAGCCATGATCCACCAATCAAGTTGGCATGGAGATTCTTTCTTCTGTCTTTTTAATACAGATTCTGGTTTGCTTGAACAAAAAGGTTAAGAGATTTGTGATTTCAAAATTGAATTTACCCTTGATATAAAGTAGTCTTAATCCCAGGCATGAAAAACACTTTAGTTACCAATGAGATGGAAGTATATACATCAATCAAAGGACTAAACAACTTCATATATACAAGTAATCGAGTAAGATGGAAATATTACAAAACTCAAAAGAACTAAACAACCTCATACTTAGGGGTGTTAACGGGCCGAGCCGAGCCGAGCTTTGATCTTAACGGGCCAAGCCTGTATTTAAACGTGTCCGACTGGCCTTAGCCTGTTACCTGTCACGAATATAATATTGGCCTGTGGCCTGATTTATTAAAAAAAAAATAAAAGCCTGTGTGAAGCCTGTCTTAGCCTGTTAGCATGTTAAAGAATAAAAATAAGATAACAAAATTCCCCAAAAAATCAATTTTCAGATAGAAACCTTAGCTTCCAATTTGCAGCAATAATTTACAAAGTCTACAATAAATAAATAAAAATTAAAGTGAGAGAAGATAGATAACAAGTTATATTATCTTAGCCCATTATAAAAAAAAATGCCAACAAAAATATAAAATAAAAAAAATTGACACAAACAAGCAGTGCAGTGCACAATGGAACGAATGAGTTTTTGTGGGTTTGTTTGTGTGAAGGAGGATGAAGGATAATATAGAACAACACTAGTAATTCCATAAATATACATAAATTCAATATATATCCAAATAGCATAATATAGAACAAAATCATTCAAAAAGTCTGTTAAACCAATAAAATGGGGTGAAATAAATTGATGAGAGAGAGAGTTATTACAAATAGTATAAAAAATATAAATAAATATTTATAGACTACGCTAGCCTGGGAGGCTCTAAGGCCGAACTTATGAATTAGAGCCCGAGGCCTTTTTATTAAACGAGCTTTTATACAAGTCCAAGCCTGGTTCCAACACGAGCTTTTATTAAACGAGCTCAGGCCTTTACGAGCCGAGCCAAAGGCCCCTGAAAGGCCTTGGCTCGTTTACCACCCCTACTCATACTGTAATTTGAGCCATTAAAACAGTAATATCATCTTTCTTTCCACCCACGTGATTACGTCCTTCCCTCAGAGAAGCATCTTGAAAAGGGGTTCGACAATCTTTGGACAAGGAAAACAACAGAGCAAAATTTGCCATACACTCAGCCAAATCATTGACTTCCGGTATTATGTCTGACCAGCTCAGAACTTCTTCAATAACATCAACGTACAAATTGTCAAAAAGTCCGTCACTTCCTAACACTACAATATCCCCTGCCTCTACTGAAATCTCATACTCATACGCAGAGTCAGGATGGTCACTAATCTCACTATTCCCCAACTGAAATGGCATGTTGAAAGAGTGTTGTTGGAAGGGTGATTGAAACAAAAGCCTATTATTTCTAAACAGCATTAAACCACTGTCACCCACATTAACTCCATGCAACACCCCTTCCTTCAGAGTAACAATAGATGCAGTGGACGAACCTTTTGCTTTGGTATTCAAGAAAGCATCGTTCAACACTTTTCTTGGATCAACAAAGCCTTTTTCTGATTGAAGTTGAACATCATTCATAGCCTCTGTCATGAGCTCTCTGGCATATTCACCAGCATCGATTCCTTCCTTGGCCCAACCACCGCCTCCATCAGCCACACCCATGGTTTGCTGTTCCTCACAGATGAAGAATGTGTCTTCACCCATTGGTTTCTCTGGGTTTTCCGTTGTATAGTAGAATTTCCCAGCAACCATCTTCATCACCTTCAACCGTTTCTTTAACCGTTTCTTTGGCTTTTCTTGATCACGAGCGTATTTATCACGAAGACGCTTGTTGATAATTAGGGCCGTGCAAAAAAACTAGTTCACTTGCCCTGCTCTTGATCTGATCTTGATCAAGGTTTTCAGTATATTGATTTGATTAAATTACATGAGAAGTATTTATAAAAGAAAAAATAGTTAAGAATGACTCAGCGATGACTAATCAATCATAATCACAATTAATCCTAATCAATGTTAATTAATCCCAATTAATAGGAAATAAAAACAATCGATCCTAATTAATCTTAATTAATCCTAATTAATAGGAAATAAAAACGGAAAAATATTTGAATTTGAATTCAGATTTTCTACACTAACCCATAAATACCTATTTTTTGTTTGAATTCGTTTAAATACTGACCCACTTTTATTTGGGTCAGTTTTAGACCTGACTCGTTTTAATAATAACCTAAAACTTGACTCATACCCATTATGTGAAAACAAAATCACAATTACATTAAAAGCAAAGTTTTAACGTAAAATAATTATGTCAAATTTTTTTACGAAAAAAAATTTCATCAAAAATTTTTTCAAAAAATTTTTTTGTCAAATTTTTTTACCGAATCTAGATTTCGTCAAAATATTTCACAAAAAAACATATTTATCAAAAATTTTGACGACACACATATTAGGCTCAGGTCATTGTCATATAGAAGATTTGAACCTTTTACATAATATTAGGGCAATTACAATTTAATTTTGATTTTAATTTTTTTTTTTGCAAAAAAATTGAATATGAAAAAGTATGTGTTTTTTTTAACGAAATTATGACATATGTATTTATTTTATATTATATCTTTTAACAGCTAAGTTTTTTTTCTTCTTTGGATAGAGTTTTAACAGCTAAGTTAGCAGCACCTGAAATTTGCGATCACATGGTACTTGACATTTTGAGATCAATTGTTTCCTATTATTTGCAAAATAACTGTCATAGTTTCACCTTTCATATAGTCCTGTTAATTTACAGCTATTAAATTCATTTGTGAGGAAATTTTCCCATCTTTTTTAAGATTCAAGCGGTTCACAATATATAATGGTTGAAGGTTAGAGGAAAGACACGTTTAAACATGTTATAACATTACCAAACAACTAAAGACATATATATATATATATATATATATATATATATATATATATATATATATTTGGTATAATGAAGACATATTTTTAATACATTAGTGAGTCATCATCACAACAAATTAAATATAACATCTTATTTATATTATCACTAATTCTAACCATTTACATTATTCACAAATATAATAGCTTCTTTCCATAAACATTTTGAACATATCTTCAACTTTTAGGCATTTATATTCTTATTTTGTGAGAGTATAAGTAGACTAATGAAAAAGAAAAGGACATTTTCACCTAAAAAAGAAAAAAAAAGGACCTTGCATATTATTGATAATGAACAAACTTGTTTTTTTTTTTGGCAATGGAAACGGTTATGTACATAACAGCCAGCTAATCATCGTAATTGTGTACTATGTGTGCGCTTTTTTAATTGTTCTCTAAATCTTGGATTAATAGAGGGCGTAAGTTAAGACAGACGATCATTGTCCATCCCCATAAAACTATTGTGCAAACATAACATGATTCAGAGACATCATTTCCTGCAAAATAGAATTTTAAATAAAAATTGATAGAGTAGTAGTTTCGATTTTGACCCCCAGAATTATCTTGGAGTCTAGTCTTAAGGAATATTGATGAAATCCAAGAAAAAAAAACTTTTTTTACCTGAAAATTTTGGAAAGTAACCTAAGTGACACGGACACGCCATTTTTTTTTTCAAATTTTACGTGTCGGACACGCTCGGACACGCGTCCGACACGCGGTCAATATTTGGGGACACGCGGTCAACTCTCCGACACGTTTTTCGGATACGCAGTCAACCTTTTCTGACATGCGATCAATGTTCGGACACGTTGGGACACGTTTCAGACACGCTGGGACACGTTTCGGACACGCTGGGACACGTTTTTTTTAAATCTTAATTTTATTTTATTAACTAAATAAAAAAAATTATAAATTAATTTTTTTCTGTTATGAAATATGATATGAAAAATTAACAAAGTACAAAAAATTATTTTTATTTTTATTTATGTTATGAAATTTAAAGATTTGATTAGTTATATGACTTATCATGGACTCTTATATGTATTAAATATAAATTATATTATATATATTAAAGATTTTATTTAATATCAAGACGTGTCCCAACGTGTCCAAATATGACATTTTTTAGAATTAAAGTGTCGGCGTGTCGTGTCGTGTCGTGTCTCGTGTCACGTGTCCGTGTCCGTGCAACATAGAAAGTAACAAAGGGTTCTTCTGAACAAGGATCTATTAACAAAAAAATTGAAATTTGAAAAGTGAAATATTTTTGTAATGAATGTTGAAATCTTTTCCCACTTATCAAATAAAAATTCAAATTTGCAACGTTTCTAAAAGTGAAAAAATTAAAGTTGTCCGTAGTACATTTAAGTAAATTATTAATCAAATTATCATAATAAATTTGATGTTTTTATATTTTTAAAATCTTAGGTTAGACAATTAATAATTATTTAAAATTTAAAATTTAATTAATTAATATATAATTTCAAAAATAAGATAAATTAGGAAATTTTTTTAAAAAGGCAATAATTTTTATCCATATAATTTTTTAAAAGAACCTAATTGATTTAATTACAATGAATTTCTCACCTTCTACTGATAAATAAATTCCTCAGCAGATTAAAGGGACTTGAAACTCAACGCATCAATAGAACCCTAAAAAAATAAACCAATGATTCCACCTCCTTGGTCTAAAAAAAATAAAAGATAATCCAGATTCGATTAAGGAACAAGGCACAGATCGTGAAATTCGCTGGCGATGGCAGTTTTGTGATTTTGAAGCTGAGAGTAGGAACCAGAGAGGAAATAAGAGAATTAAAAGAAGAAGAAAAAAATTTGATGATTTCGGGTTACCAAAAAAGCTTCCTATGAAAAACATAATATTAAACAAATAAAAGGGAATAGGAGAGAACGGTTTCAGTTGGGAAGGAGGGAGAAATAAGGATAGTTATTTTCACTATGAAAAGAAAATATTACAAAACTCAAAGAATTAAAGAACCTTATTCTGTAATTCGAGCCACTAGAACAGTGATATCATCTTTCTTTCCTCCGATATGATTATGTCCTTTCCTCTGAGAAGCATCTTGAAAAGGGGTTCGACGATCTTTGGACAAGGAAAAGAGCAGAGCAACATCTGCAATATGCTTAGCCAAATCATTGACTCCTAGTATTCCATCTGACCAGCTCAGAATATCTTCAATATCATTGGCATACAAATTGTCAAAAAGTCCATCACTACCTAACACTAAAATATCCCATGCCTTTACCGAAATTGCATACTCATCTGCAGAGTCAGGGCGATCACTATTCCTACTATTCCCCAACTGAAATGGTGTGTTGAAAGAGTGCAGCTGAATGGGTGATTTAAACACAAACCTATTATTTCTAAACAGCATTAAATCACCCATTCAGCTGCACTTTATTGTTACTCTGAAGGAAGGGTGTTGCATGGAGTTAATGTGGGTGACAGTGGTTTAATGCTGTTTAGAAATAATAGGCTTTTGTTTCAATCACCCTTCCAACAGCACTCTTTCAACATTGCATTTCAGTTGGGGAACAGTGAGAATAGTGACCGCCCTGACTCTGCGTATGAGTATGAGATTTCGGTAGAGGTAGGGGATATTTTAGTGTTAGGAAGTGACGGACTTTTTGACAATTTGTACGCTGATGTTATTGAAGAAGTTCTGAGCTGGTCAGACAGAATATCGGAAGTCAATGATTTGGCTGAGTGTATAGCAAATTTTGCTCTGTTGTTTTCCTTGTCCAAAGATTGTCGAACCCCTTTTCAAGATGCTTCTCGGAGGGAAGGAAGTAATCACGTGGGTGGGAAGAAAGATGATATTACTGTTTTAGTGGCTCAAATTACAGTATGAGGTTGTTTAGTTCTTTTGAGTTTTGTAATATTTCCTTCTTATTCGATTACTTGTATATATGAAGTTGTTTAGTCCTTTGATTGATGTATATACTTCCTTCTCATTGGTAACTAAACTGTGTTTTTCATGCCTGGGATTAAGACTTTTATATCAAGGGTAAATTCAATTTTGGAATCACAAATCTCTTAACCTTTTTGTTCAAGCAAGCCAGAATCTGTATTAAAAAGACAGAAGAAAGAATCTCCATGCCAACTTGATTGGTGGATCATGGCTAAAAGCTAATAACATATAGCTTGTTGTAAGTAAAACGTGCGCAGATCCAATCTATGTACCCTTTATTGCACTTGTGATATGGATGTTCAGGTTACTCTCATCGTCTAACATCACATATGATTACATATGTGTTTACTCGTTCATGTGCTTTCATACTTGCATAAAAGTAAATATTAGCTAGAAAAACTTCAAAGTAATTTGCAGCAATTATCTGCGTTATGTTGACTAAGACAGTTTGCTAATTACTTAGGATCTGAAAAGACTGCAATTAAGATTTATCCCTCATATCAAATTATTGATGTTGCTTCTAATTTTTGGTATTTGATTGAGGTCCCTTAGTTGATTAGAGAACCAAACACTTGAGCATGACTTTTGATTAGTTGATCACCTTCAAGTTATATATTCACCTCGTGTTTGTATGTCCATTATTTTCTTTCTTGTATGGTATTAGCTACTTAGCTGGTGTTGTAATTAATGTGTTAGCTCAAAGCTGTTTTGTTTCTTGTTAGTTTGTTAATTTAGAAAGTAGTGTGGGAAATTTTGTGAACACTTGAGTTATAGTAAATATTTTAACCGCTATAATTTTAGTTACTTATAGCATAAGATTTTCCAACTTTTGTCTCCATTTCCATTTCAAAATTCATTTCCAGCATGATGGTATTCAGTTTTGACATTTAAGGGACAGATTTGGTTTGATCTTAAGTTAACATATGTTGTAGTTTAAAAGCAAAAAGGTTATAATGAAAAGGCTGTCAATGTCCCCATTATGTCCCGTGGAACCCAATCTGCTTGAGACACAGTATCCTTTCATTCCCTCCTCAAACAGTCTTTGCCAACAATCTATTAGTAATTACTTAGTTTTCAATTCCATTCTTGCTTTAAAGTCTACTCACAGATGCTTTATCAGACTACTCCAAGCTAGTTTTCAAATGGCCCTTATATTGGTTACATTAGCAAGCCAAAGATATCCTCAAAGATATGATATATATAATAAGAGGGATATTCTTACTACCAAAATTTTCTACTACCAATTTACTACCTATCTAATCACCATTGGATTAACATTTTCTCTTTTTTCAAAAACTTTTTAACCTTCTCTCTCTTTAGATTCAATGATGATTAGATAGGTATATATATAATAAAAGCTGCAACTAGCTAGCTTGTTTTCTCATTTCTGCATGCCATGATTTCCTACATCACCACATGGGGATGGATCATGATGGATTCTTCTTTGATTCATATACAAAAAACAATGTAGGAGGCTTGCCTCTTCATTTCTTGATTCCAATGTTCATCATCATTCAATGATAACATGATATCTTATCTTATGTCATCATTATTCCTAATATAGATAGATAAAGTCTATGTTTTACTCATTTTTCAAGCCCAACAAACTCTTACATGAAGGGTGTGAAAGATATTATACGAAACTATTAACCTTCAACTATTATATGTTATGAACTGCTTAAATCTTTAAAAAGATGGGGGAATTCCCTTACAAATGAATTTAATATCTGCAAAAGAATAGGATTATGTGGAGAGTAAAACTTAGACAGTTATTTTGCCTATAATAGGAAACAATTTATCTCAAAATCTCAAGTACCATGTGCGCTCAAATTTCATGTGCTGCTAAGTTAAAACTTTATCCCAAAAAACAAAAAACTTAAACTGTTAAAAGATATAATATAAAATAAAAACGTATGTCGTAATTTATTAAAAAAAAAACATTTTTTCATTTTAATTTCTTTTTTGCAAAAATTAAAAAATTAAAAATAAATTGTAATTGCCCCAATATTATGTAAAAGGTTCAAATCTTCTAGATGACAATGACCTAAGCCTAATATGATGGTCCTTTAGCTTCACATCGGTATAAGGCCACTCTAGACCTTAATGAAAAATTTGTTTCACCGTGACAAGAGATCATTGCACAAAGAGTGCCATATTCCTTTCAGGCAATAAATTCAGTGTTAAACAAACAAGTACATCAGTAATCCTACAATTGATCAATCATTTCAAGATGTTTCCTGAGCCACTATAGATAATTACCAAGCCATCTAATTAACGGGATAGTACTTTTAGCTCATAACATGGAAATTTTATTTAAGGAACATTTACAACAATATTCATTAAAGATTCAATGAGCAAGCTACAAGTTGTTCTGAATCAGCCTTTGCTGGAGTGCATGCCTTTACCAATTGGCACCATTTGTGTAACACCCCGTTCTAGAACCGGTTTGTTAACATCAACTTATGATATTAAGCGCAGTTACAATCATATTGGTGCAATTAAAATCCGGTTAAATTTTTCTTTTAAAACAAGCCGAACTAAAATTAACCAATTGCGTGACCATAACCATAATACATTGCGGAATAAAATAATTAAAGCTTAATACCATACTTTCATTTCATTTATTATGGTCTCCATTTGTCCATTATATTATAGGATTTTCCATTATTTACGCGTGGGTTCAAACCGCGCTCAAATCGGAGCACCGTAGCCCGAGTTATGAGGTTTTTACGAAATGGAATGCTGAATTTCCCAGGACCCCTACGCTTCAAGCGTGGATCCCACGCTTCGAGCGTGGACAGTCAGAAGGTGGGCGCTCCAAGCGTGGATCCCACGCTCCAAGCGTAGACATTCAGGAGCAAGCACCCAAAACAGGGCAGTTTGACCTACCTGTGGTGTTTTAACCATAACTTGAGTTATACTTATCCAAATTACACAATCTTGGTCTCTATGGAAAGCTAAGAAACATATCTACAACTTCCATCAAGACACAAGGGTCCAAATCTATCGTATAGGATACGAAAATTGGGCAACAAAACAGGGTATCTTTGTTTTAAATTGGTTTTCCAACCTAAAGGTCTTCTTTCACCTAATTTACATCATATAATCCTTTCAATACATGAATTCTAGTCTCTCTAGATACTCATACACAAGAGAAGCATGCATATCATTTCATCATATATGCAAATACCCAATAATTACAACTTTACATCATGTTTACAAGTTTCAATTACAAATCATGGGACTTAGCTATAAAACACTATGATCACTCCTTGGCTCCCATCAACAAAAGAGATACCAAAAGCATGAGCATAGGCTAAGTCCACCCAAATAAATATAGCATGCATATGACAATTGATTCTTATTTAGCAATCCTATACATGTGAACTACAAAATAACATGCTTAATCAAATGACCCTAAGTCTTCCTATGTCCATTTACTTCAAGTATGGCCACTTGTCATCAGAGGCTCCTGCAGCATCCTTTCCTGAAAGGGGGTCCCCAACCACACGGGGTGAGATATACGAATATATCCAGTAAACCAGGGGTCCTTGGAGCATCTCTCCACCCCATAGTTCAATAACAGTGTAATAGCAATGACAATAATAATGCAGCAAATACATATCCATGCAAGTGTACACAACATCTCCAGGAGAAATCCCTCGAGCTCTCGAGCTCTCCTAAGGATACTCAGATGCAAATAGTCCTACTGGCCAGCTAAACTACCAAGTATGATTTACGCATCGTCATGCAACATACCAACATAGAGAAACACCATCCTATGCCACACCAAAGCATGCAAATACGTATAACAAAGCATTACACTATTTCATTGCATTTATATACAACAACACACCATTACCCGTTCAGGGCTTGGTGGAACAATAAAGGGAATTACACCCAAGGTCCGAAGGCTTACCTCAATGCTTCCAACTTAACCTTTGTTCTTCACCAATCTTCACCACACAACATTAACTTCAAGGAGCTAACCGAGCTCCATAGCTTGCTCCAACGGTTGGTTACTCACGGTTGGTCAAAATGCCTCAATCCTAAGCATCACATGGACAATATCAACAATCAACCAAACCAAATCATTGGTCACAAAGACAAGCCAAACCATAGTCAAATGCATAATCTTGTGATTTTCCAAACAAAATCATACGACTATCAAAACTCATTTCCACCGATTCAATGTCATTCCTAGCATTTTTCTCAACATGCACTAGGCCTCAATCTTCCTAGAACATAACCAATCTACTCACATAATCATAAACCCCAAAACACTATTAATCCAAAACCTAAATCATGGATTCTTCATGAAAATAGAGTTTAAAGGATGAAATCTTACCACCAAGTGTTGCACAATCAAGGGGTGATGGTTCCTCAAGCTTCCATGGAGGTAGAAGCTCCTAAATCTCACAATTTCTCCAATGGGTCAAAACTTTGGGAAGAAAAATCTCAACCTACACAACTCCCCACCAAGATCCAAGCTAGGATTGTGAAAGAGGGGAAGATTTAGAGTAGTTTAGGCTTTGGAATCAATCAAAACCATCAAGGTTTGATCACTCAAGGGTTTTTCCCTTTCTCCTTTCCTTCTTCCCTTTCTCTTCTTTTCCCTCTTTTCTTCTTTCCCTTCTGCGCGCACAAATGGGAGTGGGGAGGGGCTTTGGGTCCTTTTGTACTCAAGTCACTTAACATAAGTTAAGTGGGTATCGGTTCATCTATCTCTTCAATTCCATTAATTACCAAACTCTACCCAATAGTCTGGAATATTTTTCTAGGAGTATTTCTACTTCCATTTTTATATTTTGGGTACTTTTGTCTACACCCACTTATACACCTTAATTTTCACAGAGTACACTTTTTACCTCAAAAGTGACCCCAATTAATTTGTTAGGGATTTTACTTATTTTTACTCACTAATACATGCTTAATTATCTAATCACATGTATTTTTCTAATTAATTATATTGGGCTATTATAGTCACCCCACCTTTTAGCGATTTTGTCCGCAAAATCAAGAACATACCTGTCCTTAAACTCAGGATACTGACGGAGAAGCTCGTCTTCCCGCTCCCAATTGGACTCTTCAGGTGTCCTTCCTTCCCATTGAATCTTCACCGTGGGAATAGACTTATTCCTCAGCCTCTTCTCATCTCGCTCAAGTACTTTCAGTGGTCCAATTGGAGTCTTCAAATTTTCCCGAATCTCAACATCATCAGGTTGAACCACATGAGAAGGATCAGCTACATACTTTCTTAGCTGAGAAACATGGAATACATCATGTATATTGGATAGTTGAGGAGGTAAGGCAAGCTGGTAGGCAACCGGTCCTACCCTACGTAGAATCTGATAGGGTCCAATAAATCTAGGACTCAGCTTCCTCACTCCCAGGGCTCGTCCCACACCCGTAACTGGTGATAACTATAGAAACACATGATCTCCCTCCTCAAACTCTAGAGGCCGATGCTTGAGATCATAATAACTCTTTTGGCGATCTTGGGCCTTTTTCAGACGATCCCGAATCATTTTAATCTGTTCAGTGGTCTCCTGAACAAAATCCAATCCAAACCGTTCTGCGTCTCCAACCTCTGCCCAGCAAGTAGGTCCTACACCTGCGACTATACAAGGCCTCGTAGGGAGCCATACCCAGACTAGCATGAAAACTATTATTATACGAAAACTCAACCAGTGAAAGGTATCGATCCCATGTCGTACCCTGCTCCAGAGTGCAAGCCCTCAACATATCCTCCAACGTCTGAATGGTCCTCTCAGTCTGACCATCCGTCTGTGGATGATAGGCAGTACTCAGTCTCAACCGAGTGCCAAGAGCCTCTTGCAATGCTCCCCAGAAGCGAGAAGTGAACTTCGGGTCCCGATCACTCACAATTTTCTCAGGCACCCCATGAAGCCTCACAATCTCCTTCACGTAGAGCCTGGCCAATTTCTCAGCAGAGAAATCTACCCGAACTGGTAAGAAGTGTGCGAATTTTGTCAATCTATCCACAATTACCCAAATAGAATCATAACTAGCCTGTGTCCGCGGCAACCCCACTACGAAATCCATGGAGATACTCTCCCATTTCCATTCAGGAACATCCAGTGGTTGCAACATACCAGAAGGTTTTTTATGCTCAATCTTGACCTTTTGACATACCAGACACTTGGAGACAAATTCAGCAATATCTTTCTTCATACCAGGCCACCAGAAATTAATCTTTAGGTCCTGATACATCTTTGTGGCTCCCGGATGGACAGTGAATTGACCCCTATGGGCCTCTGTTATCACTTCCTCCATCAACTGTCTCGGTACAACAATACAACCCTGATATAATAGTATACCCTCATCATTGCAGGATACACCACTCTGACCTTTCAGTCGTTTAGCACTTTCATTTTGCAGCTGAGCATCTTTAATTTTTGTCATCATTTCGTTCTCAACTCTTGTAATTTCGATATCACAAATTCTGCCTGGAAAGACTTCAGACAATTTCATATCTCTGAACCTCTCGATTACATCAAAATCTCTCATCATCATGCTTGCCATGCTCACTGACTTTCGGCTCAATGCATCCGCTACAACATTAGCCTTGCCGGGATGATACTTCAATTCAAAATCGTAATCCTTTAAGAATTCAGTCCACCGTCGTTGCCTCATATTCAACTCTTTTTGATCGAATAAGTACTTAAGGCTCTTGTGGTCACTAAATATGACAAACTTCATTCCATACAAGAAGTGCCTCCACTGTTTCAATCCAAAAACGATTGCAGCAAGCTCTAAGTCATGGGTCGGATAGTTTTCTTCATGAGGTTTCAATTGCCTCGAAGCATACGCTACTACTCTCCTATCTTGCATCAGCACACAACCCAATCCCTTTTTAAGATTCAAGCGGTTCACAATATATAATGGTTGAAGGTTAGAGGAAAGACACGTTAAAACATGTTATAACATTACCAAACAACTGAAGACGTATATATATATTTTTTTGGTATAATGAAGACATATTTTTAATACATTAGTGAGTCATCATCACAACAAATTAAATATAACATTTTGTTTAAATTATCACTAATTTTAACCATTTACATTATTCACAAATATAATAGCTCCTTTCCATAAGCATTTTGAACATATCTTCAACTTTTAGGCATTTATATTCTTATTGTGTGAGAGTATCAGCAGACTAATGAAAAAGAAAAGGACCTTTTCACCAAAAAAAAGAAAAGGACCTTGCATATTATTGATAATGAACAAACTTGTTTTTTTTATTTTGGCAATGGAGACAGTTATGTACATAACAGCCAGCTAATCATCGTAATTGTGTACTATGCGTGCGTTTTTTAAATTGTTCTCTAAATCTTGGATTAATAGACGGCGTAAGCTAAGACAGACAATCATTGTCCATCCCCATAAAACTATTGTGCTAACATAACATGATTCAGAGACATCATTTCCTGCAAAATAGAAATTTAAATAAAAATTGATAGATTAGTAATTTCGATTTTGAGCCCCCTGAATTATCTTGGAGTCTAGTCTGAAGGAATATTGATGAAATCCAAGAAAAAAAAAACTTTTTTTACCTGAGAATTAAGGAAAGTAACAAAAGGTTCTTCTGAACAAGGATCTATTAACAAAAAAAATTCAAATTTGAAAAGTGAAATATTTTGTAATGAATGCTAAAATCTTTTCCCACTTATCAAATAAAAATTCAAATTTGCAATGTTTCTAAAGAACCTCATTCTGTAATTCGAGCCACTAGAACAGTGATATCATCTTTCTTTCCTCCGATATGATTATGTCCTTTCCTCTGAGAAGCATCTTGAAAAGGGGTTCGACGATCTTTGGACAAGGAAAAGAGCAGAGCAACATCTGCAATATGCTCAGCCAAATCATTGACTCCTAATATTCCATCTGACCAGCTCAAAATATCTTCAATATCATCGGCATACAAATTGTCAAAAAGTCCATCACTACCTAACACTAAAATATCCCCTGCCTTTACCGAAATTGCATACTCATCTGCAGAGTTAGGGCGATCACTATTCCAACTATTCCCCAACTGAAATGGTGTGTTGAAAGAGTGCAGCTGAATGGGTGATTTAAACACAAACCTATTATTTCTAAATAGCATTAAACCACTATCACCCACATTAACTCCATGCAACACCCCTTCCTTCAGAGTAACAATAGATGCAGTGGACGAACCTTTTTCTTTGGTATTCAAGTAAGCATAGTTCAACACTTTTCTTAGATTAACAAAGCCTTTTTCTGATTGAAGTTGAACAGCAGTCATAGCCTCTGTCATAAGCTTTCTGGCATATTTACCAGCGTCGATTCCTTTCTTGGCCCAACCACCGACCCCATCAGCCACACCCATGGTTTGCTGTTCCTCGCAGATGAAGAATGCATCTTCTCCCTTTGGTTTCTTTGGGTTATCCTTTGGATAGTAGAATTTCCCAGCAACCATCTTCAACACCTTCAATCGTTTCTTTGGCTTTTCTCCATCAACAACGTATTCATCACGAAGACGCTTCTTGATATTCATCGTCGACTCGAATGTTTCAAATTTCAAAGAAAAGAAAAGATGGCGTAGAGAAAGAAAGAAACAAGTGTGGGTTTGATAGTATTAACTATCTAGAACACACAAACAGCACTGAAAATATATGTATACTATTGTCAACGGCGATTCGAGAACATCGGCAACTCCAAAGAATTCAGGAAAGAGAGAAATGGGTTTGTTACAACAGACTTTTTTTGATACCTCTCCCGCTCATACCTCTCCGTATTTAAAGACTGACACAATGCAATTGAAATACAAAACGGTTGGGCCTCTATCACAAGCCCAACTTGTTATTCAGTTAAATGACATAAAAATGTAACGTTTGGGCCTCCACCAATTAAATGACATAAAAGTGTAACATTTGGGCCTCCACCAACATGGCCCAGGGCCTCCACCTACAAGGCCCACTCACTATCAACCACTCACTTAGCCACTATTGTCTGTCACAAAGTCTTCAAGCCACGTTGGTCGTCTTCGTACTCTTGGTTTTGTCCTCTCCCTCAGAACAATGTCCTCTCCCTTCTCCATAGGTGCTTCTCGAGTCAGAACAGGGTCCGGGTTCGTATCAGGGTTTCATAAATGAGGTATGTAGTTTGGGTTTATAACAAGTCTTTGATTCGCAACAAAAACATGTGGGGCAATCATAACCACACATGGGTGAATTAATGGTGATATGGGAGGAAAGAAAAAAAAATATAAGGATAAGAAGTTACACAATCATATCGTTGATTTAATTATTAATAGTTAAGATCCTCCCACATGACATGATCATGTTAAATCACCCATGAGAGGATCCATTTCCATTTAAAATGGGAGTGGATCCTCTCATGTGTTAATTAACATGACCATGTCATGTGGGGCAATCATAACCATACATGGGTGAATTAATGGTGATAAAGGAGGAAAGAGAAAAAATATAAGGATAAAAAGTTACACAATCATCATTGTTGATTTAATTATTAATGGTTAAGATCCTCCCACGTGACATGATCATGTTAAATTACACATGAGAGGATCCATTTCCATTTATAATGGGAGTGGATCCTCTCATGTGCTAATTAACATGACCATATCTTTTGGGGCAATCATAACTATACATGGGTGAATTAATGGTGATAAGGGAGGAGAGAGAAAAATATAAGGATAAGAAATTACACAATCATCATCGTTGATTTAATTATTAATGGTTAATATCCTCCCACATGACGTGATCATGTTAAATCACGCATGAGATGATCTATTTCCATTTATAATGGGAGTGGATCCTCTCATGTGCTAATTAACATGACCATGTCATGTGATGCAATCATAATCATATATGGGTGAATTAATGATAATAAGGGAGGAGAGAGAAAAAATATAAGGATAAAAAGTTACACAGTTATAATCGTTGATTTAATTATTTATTATTAATTATAAATTGAGTTTATATTTTATTCAAAATCTTTTAAGAGTTTTTTTTGTTTTTGTTTAGTAGCTGTGGGAATTGAATTCAAAAGGTAAAAATATATTTTGTGATGAAAAATTGTAAAATACAGGTATTGTAAAACTAAACTGAAATGTCCTCCGATATCAGAATATCACCGCAGGGTCTGCTTTTTTAGAAGATTATATGGAATCATGTTCTAATTTCAAATCAAGTTTCGTTGATTTGTGAAACTATACGGAATCATGATAAGAAAATAAACCGAATCATACGAATATCTTTTTAATACAGATTATATTTTATTTAAACCAAAATTTATGTGATTTGCGATTCCAAAACTGAATTTACCTTTATATTAAAGTGATCTTAATTAAAGGCAATTGATGCTTGTCATATTGCAATGCTACCTTAACCTCCATGTGATAATTTTTTTTCTTACAATTCATGTTTTTATACATAATTAGTCAAAAATTTAATAATTTTTGTTTTATTTTGAAACAAAATAATAAAATTCAATTTTCTCAATTCGTTTTGTCTTATTTATTCTTCCATTTAATTTATAAAAAAAAGCATACAAAATTGAAAGATTCAATCATTACAAAAAAAAAATTTCTAAAAGGGATTTGTCCAAAGAGGAAGTCAAAGCCGCTTTCTTCCAGATGAAGGGGAATAAGGCCCCTGGCCCCGACGGTTTCCCTGCTGCATTCTATCAGAGGAATTGGGATACGTTGGGGAATGGCATTTTTGAAGACATGAGAGGATGGTTCGCTGACCCAGAAGGAATAAAGGACATAAATGACACTCTTCTAGTGCTGATTCCTAAAGTGGAGGCACCCGAAAATCTTGGTCAATTCAGACCCATATCCCTTTGCAATGTGCTGTATAAGGCAATGACCAAAGTGATTGTCAACAGGTTAAAAATTGTTGTGGGCAAGCTGGTGTCCCCGTTTCAGTCGAGTTTCGTCCCAGGAAGGAATATTCAAGATAATATCATCATCGCCCAGGAGCTAACTCACTCGATGAACAGGAAAAGAGGGAATAGAAATGCTATGTCCATTAAGATTGACCTGGTCAAAGCGTATGACAGATTAAATTGGAACTTCATTGAGAAGGTTCTTACCGAGATAGGTATTCCGAGTAATATGGTGTATGTGATCAAAGCTTGTATCTCATCCTCGAACTTTAGGGTTCTTTGGAATGGTAGTAAAACGAATAACTTCTTCCCAGCTAGAGGAGTGAGACAGGGGGACCCAATTTCCCCGTATCTATTCGTGCTGTGCATGGATAAGCTGACTCACCTGATTGCTGAGCAGATTCGTTTGAAAAGATGGAAGCCTATCAAAGTAGGGAGGGGAGGGCCTAGAATATCCCATCTCATGTTCGCTGATGATCTGGTGCTTTTCGGGGAAGCTAGCCTTGAGCAGTTGGATGTCATGTTGGGATGTCGTCAGGAATTTTGTACTATGTCTGGTCAGGAAGTGAGTATTGACAAAACTGTGGTTTACTTCTCCAAAAACACGAGTAAGGAGATTAAGGAATCAGTTACTATTAATAGTGGGTTCAAAGTAGCTGAGTCTTTAGGGAAGTATTTGGGGACAATTCTCCATAATGGGAAAGGGAGACAGAAGAAATTTGATGGGGTGGTCCAAAGAGTGAAACAAAAACTTGCAGGGTGGAAATGCAATATGCTTTCGTTTGCTGGCAGAACAACTCTAGCAAACTCGGTGTTGAGCACTATCCCAACCTTCCACATGCAACATGAGGCGATCCCAATCTCGGTGTGTAAAGAGCTGGAGCAACTCCAAAGAGCTTTCATTTGGGGGGACTCTTGTCAAAAGAGAAAACCTCATACAATTGCTTGGGACATCCTTTATAGACCTAAGGAGGCAGGGGGCTGGGAGTCCATAATTTGCAAGCCCATAATGAAGCGTTTCTTTTCAAGATGGCTTGGAATATTCTGAATAATGAAGCTGGTTTGTGGGTCCAGGTCTTAGGGGTAAATATGGCAGGAAATTGGATTGGAGAAGGCAGGTTAAAGCCCAGAACTATGATTCCAGTCTCTGGAAAGGCTTATGCCGAGTTTGGAATGATTTTCTTTAGGGGCTGAAATGAGACATAGGAGATGGGAGGGATACCCTCTTCTGGCAGGACCTTTGGACGGATTTGGAGAACCCCCTGAAGTTTCTAACTTACAGGAAGGTGGAAGAAGAAGCTCTCATGGTGAAGTGTGAAGACATGATCGACAGAGGCTCTGGGGAGTGGGATCTCAATCGGATTGGATCCTTTCTTCATGAGGATGTTGTTCAAGAGATTCGGGCCATACCCCCTCCCAAAGTTGATAGAGGGCAGGACAAGCTAAAGTGGAGAAATGGAAAGGGAGATGGAAAAATAGTGCAGAAGGCGTACCACAATATCATGGGGTTCGACTTTCTTGCGAAGGATGAGAAGTGGAAGTTGATATGGAAGTGGCATGGCCCACTGAGGATGAGATCCTTTGCCTGGATGGTTGCTCACAACAAAATTCTTACTAAGGATAGATCGGCAGCTTGGGGTGGGGATGCCAGGTGCCATAAGTGTGTGGTTAAAAATGAAGACACCCTTCATGTGCTGAGAGATTGTCCCACAACCCTTCAAGTGTGGAATGAATGGTTTAAAAATAACATCCCTGGTGAATTCCTTGCGCAGAACCTGGACAATTGGTTATTGTTTAACTTGAAAGGTGAGTGGAAGTGCAGGCCCAATTTTGAGTGGGAAGATATTTTTCTAACTACCATTTGGCACTTGTGGCAGTGGCAGAATCTAGAAATTCATAACCCTCAAGAGAGCCGACCGAGCAACCCGATTCTTGTAATCTCAAGGTATATTAGTGATATCCATACTGCCTTGAATCAAAGTTTAATCTCGAGTTCTTTGAGCAATGAGAGGACTTCCGGGACAGAGGGATGGAGCCTCCCTCCACCAGGATGGTGGAAGCTAAATGTGGACGGGTCTGTCAAGAAGGATTGGAGGGAAGCGGCTTGCGGTGGTGTTGTTAGGACGGAGAACGGAGAATGGGTGACGGGGTTTTCGTACCGTATAGGGAGATGATCCCCCTTGATGGCGGAGTTGTGGGCGATCCTGAAAGGGCTTCAGATAACGTGGGAAGCTGGGGGAGCTCACAAGCTGATCATGGAGAGTGATTCGGCCTTAGCAGTGGAGGCCATAAACGCAGAGGATGGAGAAGACAATGTCTCGCACCTTGTAAAATCCATCAGAGAGTGGAAAAGAAAGAATTGGCTGGTGAGGTTTGTTAAAATTGCCAGAAGTAAGAACCGTTGTGCAGACAAGCTTGCGAAAGTTACTTTCAAGAGAGATCAGAATATGATCGTCCACCAGAGGCCTCCTCTGGAGATTAGGCCGTTAATGGCCTTCGAGGCTAGTTCTTAGTTTTGTTTCTTGGGGCCTAGCCCCTACCTGTATTAAAAAAAAAGGAACTTCATGCCCTGCACCCCTTATATCCACAAACATGAGTCCATCATATTCTTGGGTCCATCCTCCAACCTATTTCACTTATATATCAATGTACTAAACTGAAGTAAACAATAAAAAGGGGAGAAAATAGAAAATTAACAAAGAGAAACCAAGTCATATGAAATAGAAGACAAAACAAGACTTATTGTAGAATCACTTACTTCCCCATCTTCATACCATGCACACCAAGGGCTCAAAGGTTGAAGCTTGACAGCATCTATGCTATAGCGAGTTGATGTCATAGGGATTATGGTATCTGTGTTACCACTGACATAAGGGAACAAAATATATAAGTTTGGTGGAATTGGGTTCCAAAGGACTTAATGGTGACATTGACAGTCTTTTCATTATAACCTTTTCGCTTTCAAACTAAAACATATTTTAACTTAAGATCAAACCAAAAGCTGTTTCTGCGGACCTTGCCCATCAGCCCTCACCTCAGTCAAAAGTAATCTCATCATTTCAACATTTGCCAATCTGCTTGTTGTCATCATATCTTGATTTGCCAACCTGTTGGCCTCTAACATGTCTTGATTTTCCTTCATAATCACTTCCAGCTCTCGCAGCCTAGTTGCAGCCATATTTTGTTGCATTGCAATCAATGCCGTTATTATAGGATCCAGCTGCGAAGTACTTCCCCTACGATTTACTCGGGGCATGGCCATATCTGCTATAGTAGGATCAAGAGTCATTCTTGGGTGAACCATAATTCTGCACATTTTACACAAAGGGATGAATTAGCTACGCTCACACTCAGTGATCAAACATGTATATCATATCACTCCAAGAAAACACTCAAGAATATCACAACCCAACAACTTATGCAATATATCATGGACTTTCCTAGAGAAACTGCTCTGATACAATAAATGTAACATCCCCGTCTCGAGCCGGTTCAATTAGCATACATATGATACAAATAGAAACAACGGAAGATTCAACATACGAAAATACGAGCCAACTTTTTCCTTTTTCTTTAAGTCATTTTTCACATGCCTTGTCACCTTACATACTTATTCCAATTTAATTCTTATTAGACGGAGACGAAAATCGGGCAAAGTAACTTCTGTAAATCGGACAGCTGGGGATTTTCCAATCCCACTCTCAGTATTTCCTGCTTAACAGTTGATACAGCATATACTTTCAGAAACACCAAATATCCATATAAAACCTATACTCATCAATGGGCGCATGCATAACTCGGCTCCATGCCACTATATCTAATAGCATGCAATTCAACACATAAACATAACTGAACACTACCTCGTCATATAAACATGCCTGAATACACAAATGTACATGCATCAAACTGAAAGACATGTAAAAAACATATACATGCCATATACAAAGTGAAGGATCAGACATCATGATCCGTAAAATACTGGAATACGAAAACAACGCAAATACACTCCAAAATACAGTAGCCTACAACTACTCCAAAATCAGGTACATCGTAGCACCTCTACCCACGGGTCGTGTCCCTACCTCGTGAGGGCTCACCGGGCATCTGAGAACCTGAAACGATGTGCCCAAAAAGGGTGAGATAACAAATCTGTAACATCCCGCATAATTAGGAACTTCTATAAATTATAATTTAGAATGTGAAGCATGTTTGAAATTCGAATTAAATTTATGTATAGAGTGGAATTGATTTAAGAAGGAAAATTATTTTATTTTGATAATTTAAGTGATTATATGTGCATATTTTAAAAGAGTTAAGACACTAGTTAAAAAGGGAAAGGACTACATTTAATTACCATATAGGTAGGAACTCTAATTATTAACTAGTGGGTATATGAAATTATATACATTAATATCTATATATAATTAATATGTATATATTACATTAGATGAGTGACTCATTAAGAAATTATTAAAAATATCATGGTGGAGGTGAATGCACGTCATGAATTAAAAGTTTAAGTAAGTGTAGGATAGGAATACTTTTAAGCACTCCTTATGAAAACTCTAGTCACAACTTATAGCTACATGGAATTATATGGCTTAGATAAATTATGAGGTCTAATTTCCTTCGTGGGCCACGGCCCAGGCTTGTAAATTGAGGTTAAGTCAGCCCATTATACATCCACTCATAATCCTTAGTTTAACTCAAAACCAAAATCTGCATGTATATGTTTTATTGGTTGAAAATAATACTACCCACTTAGTCTTGTTATGCACTGTGTATAGAAGTGAAGGAAAGGGAGATTTTAGTTACTTGTGTTAGTGTCCTAAGTAATCAGATTTTCCATCCCATGCAGCCAATTAAATGAAAGTAATCCCCTTACATGAAATTCCATTGGTCAATGGCATGTAAGCTTATTGGTCAACAACAACCCCATTTGTCCTATCCATTTTGCCCCCCTCTTTGTACGCTCAGCAAAGGGAGGAGTCTTACATTGGAAATCTTGCAACAAATAAGTTAATTAAAGAAATCTTAGTGAATAGTTCCTTGTCAACTTAGAATCAAAACCCAACTTCCATCTTTCACTCCCTTTTCCTCTGAAAGCCGTGAAACCAAAAGAAGCACCACAACACAAATCTGCATTCCTTTCTAGCCTTCTCATATTACTTACAGAATTAAAGGCAGCATCATCATCTTTCCACGCAATAGTTGTGGAACCCTAAGTTGTATGCTTGTTACTCCCATTCCATGACCAGCTCAGCCTTTTTTCTCCTCAAAACCGTAAGGCACTTGGAGGGGAACACAAAGTATGACTTTTAAAATTTCTCCCGTTCATCCTTTCTCTCTAACCATGTGCGAATAGAAGGATAACCAAAGCTCCCCAAAGCACACTCATCTCCCTCTTTCCCTTGTTTGGCCGAGAAGCAGCTTTGAGGAGGTGAGATAAAATTTTCGTGGCCTTCTTGTTCCTCCTTAGTTGGACTGGTTTCTAATTAAGCTTTCCCACTTTTCTTGAACATGGCTCTGTTTTGATTGAGGCTCCCCACCCATTGCATGCAACAAGATGTGACTTCTTGGGACATTGGAGAGTGTGGTTCTGATTAATTTTGGATGTCTGAAGGAAGGTAAGAGCTCGGTCCTCAAGTTGCTCTTTGTCTCATTCGATTATATGTGTATCCTAGGGGAATAACCTTGTCAATCCTACCCCTTTGCTCTCACCTTTCGGCCTCACATGCATGGGTAGGAGGATGTTTCCTGTTGTTTTTTTATTTATACCTTAGACCCTGCCCAATTCGAACAGCCCTGAAATTTGGACTTGCAAGCCGAAAATGATGTTTAGTGAACTTAGAAAGATAGCTTCCTTGATTCTTGTTGGACCGCCCCTTTGATTAGAAAATTTAGAAGTCTTGGCATGTGTTAAAGAGTACAAAGATAACATGTTATTTTTAATTAACCATGACTAAGTGATAGTAGTAGGGTGATGTTAGAGAAAGAAATAGAATTCCTTAGGGAATAGCCTTAAAAACCGATTCTGCTTGTATTGTGAACCTTGGGAAATTTCAATTGTTAGTAAGTAGTGGAATAACCTTAAAGGTAGAATGGTAATGGATAATAGAAGCATAGTATGATTTTTATATTTCTGGTATTTTTATGTATTGTCTTAACTCATGTCATCCTGGTTTTAAATTGTCAAGAAAAATCTGCTGTTTAAATTCGGAATTTTAAGCTATTTTAGAGCCATCTTGCGAGTTCCGTTTCTGGGGTTACGGAACTCCGAATGAGCTTTATTTTATATGTATACGAAGCCCCAGATGTGTACTTTCTCTATATATGATCTTATGTATGCGAAGCCCCATCTTTATTTTTCAAGTCAGGCAGATTTTCAGTTTTATAAGAAAAGAGTATAGTTTCAGCAACGTTAATTGTGAGTGAATGTTTGAGGTTTACCTTATGAAGCCTGATTTCAAGTTCAACACCGCAAGTAATTTATGAAAATATTGAATGTACCTTTGTAGTCTCATACAATTTTGAACCAAGCCTTGCGTGTGTTTGTAGCCCTTGTAGGCAGCATGTAAATGACTAGTTTGTCGAACCCAGGTTTTGTCAAGCCTTGCATGTGTAAATAATCTACATAGGCAGTATGCTTTAAGCCCCTTAGCGCACCCTGCACCTTGTAGAAGTTAATATGTAAATGATAATTTGTAGCACTCTAATTGTTGGCCAAAGCCGAATATGCATGTGTAGGTAATTGGATTTTTTTTGTTTCTTGACAGCAATTGGTAGGACAAAAATTAAGATAGAAATAAAATTAACATAGAAAGCATGAAACCGATTATAAACCAAGGAGTAAGGAGAATGGGAAAGCTATGTAATGTATAGTAAATGTATGTGATGAATTCTGACTTGGTACATATGTTTGTTAGGTGTGCTAACTTCTAAAAGAGTGGGCTGATTGGTGATGTTTTGATTAAAAATGCTAAAGACTTGAGGTAAGTGTTTGGTGGTGAGACCTCTTGTGACTATTAGCTAGAGTATGGAATTTTGAATTGTTGCTCACATGTTCCTGGTTGTGTATTCTGTTATATGATTATAAGTATTCTGCGTATGAATGTGACAAGATGGAAGTTCTGCCATGAGCAGTAATTGTTATGCGGCAGCTTGGTATTAAAAATATATGAAAGATATGCTCTTATGATGATGATCTAGTCATGCATGTATACATCATAATTCATCTGTTTCTTTTATGTGTGTGAAGCATATCATGGCATACAACATTATGCATTCATTTGGAAACCGAAATATATAATATAAATAAGCATATGATTGAGCACGCATCATATAGGCATCCCTCTGGTACCAGGGCATGAGACACTTGGCTTCCGTCCACATAAGCCACAGTTGGAATTCACCTTTGAGGGAGCCAAATATGGAATCTCCACTGTGTATGTTAGTACGCGCACGACGATGCTACGAGCGTACATTATGAAGGCGTTATATACACATTGTGATGATTATAGCGTTATATACGCACTATGATGATGTTTAGCAGCTGCTCAGAATTTAAATGTTGATGCGACTGTTTTGGAATTCTGTACCTAATCTAATATTGTTGCTTTACTGGTTTTACTATCACACTACTGCGATATTTCTCACCCCCTTGGGGCTGCAATTTTTATAAAATTGCAGGAGGATGAAAGAGCATATGAGGACTTGGATATATGGATATTTGTTGTTAATTGCTGCTGTTTGGATTGTTTGCTATTACTGTTTTTCCTGTTGGATGACTGTATTATTTTAATATTTTGAGAAGCTTGGACTACTGTTTGGAACATGTGTTAAGTCTCCGTTTTTAAGGTTTTGTAATCTGTTTGGACCTTGGAAAGATTCTGAGTACGTTTGCGAAAAACAATTTCTTAAGCGTTTTAAATGCTGTTTTCCAAATTGTTTTAGCAAGCACCTTATGAGTTCTGTATCTGGGGCTACATACCTCTGTTTTACACATAATTTATATGCACGCGGAACCCTAGATGTCTAGTTTCATATCATGTAAATTTTACAATGAAATTCTGAAAGCTAGATTTATTATGATTTTTGCAAGTCAGGTCGTTTTGGAACATTTCACTGATTTGCCTTATACTTAGCGAGTTCAGTTTCGGGAGCTAGGCTTCTTTTGTCAAAATGGGTTTGCCTTATTCAAAACTGTTTTATATCGATTACTGCGTATGTGATTCCTTAGTGTGGGTCTGATTAACCCATTCCTTCGTGTTACATGTGTGGTCATCGTAAGAAGCCTGCGTAGTAACCTTGGAGCACCGAATGTGAGTCTTTAGCCTGATGTTGTGGCTGCAGTGTTAACTGCTTCATGGACAAGAGATGGCAGTAGGTAAAGTATGAATATTAGAAGACTTAAGGAAAACAAACTTAAATATTGTATTTGACTTTTGATGAAAGTCAAAAGAAAATTGTATTATAAGCAAAAATGGTAAACAAATCTATGATACGTACGGTAGTGGCAGAGGCAAGCCTTGTAGTACTATGTATAATAAATATATAATTGAGATGAGTCCATAGTATGAAGATGGTATCAGTGAAACTTCCAAGTATATGTGTAGTATAGTAAGACAATTATGTACAAGTGGACTTGGTGAATAGACTTCATCAAGGTGAGAGGTTTAGAACCTGAGGAATTATTGAGAAATGAGAACAGATATGCGTGTGTATGAGTTAAATACATTATGTTTGATTAGCAGTTATGAGACCAGGACAGGTGGTGTACACTTGAATGAATTGGGATGGTTAATGTAGAAGAGCAAGTGGAATATTTGATGTATAATCCTAACGGGGTTTGACCACTTGAAATTATTATGTTAGTGAAGTGTTCATTTGAAGAGGTGTTGAAATACGAGATTAAAATCCATAAAGAGGTAGTGTTGACTAAACATAGGTGAGGTGAACTAATTATGTGTTATATTATTATGTATTATATGTATAAGGAAAAGTGAAGGAATCGCCATGGATGGCATAAAATAAATGTACAATGAAGACACTATTGTAGTTAATGGATGTCGACTCAAATTGGTAGACGTGTCAGTGATAAGTGAATAGGACGGTTGAGAGGTACAGTCATGTGTAAGACAATAATGAGAATTGTAAAGGAATTATGATCTTGTGGTATATATATAAATACTACTAATAGTAGTGCGCTTGTGAAAACATTGGTATTTGATATGGAGTGATGGACGGAGTAGAGGTATTTTCAAGGTAAAGGGATATTCTACAACCACCAAGGGTGGAAGTGATAAGGAAAATTGATGAAATGCTCTGTAGTATTGAGCGTATGTTATGTGAGCCGTAGCAGGCAATGAATTAGAACGATGGCATGATTTTGTGGGTTATTGTTGTATAACAATAAGGTGAGATGATATGATTAGAGAATGAGCTAAGGTACAACCTAATGTGAAACCATGTGGTTAGTGTATGAACTAAGTTGCAATAAAGTGAGAAATTAAGTGGTTAACAAAAGAATTGATGTATAAAATGTGCATAGAGTATGAAATTATGTATTTAGCAAAAGAGCTAATGTGTAATGTCAAAATGAAGATGATAAGATTAGTTAATGAGTGGAGGTATAATGGTCGGTGCAAGGACTGACGTGTAAGTGTCAGTGCAAGGACTGACGAGTGGCTTTCAGTGCAAGGACTGAGATAGGATTTTAGTGCAAAGGCTAATGTAAAATTTTCAGTGTAAGGACTGAGGTAGAATTTCAATGTGCTGATTAATGTGAATTTCAGTGCAAGGATTGAGGTGAAGTTAGTTCTCTGTTATTGGACAGATATGATTAGGAGATCCTGTGTGATGAGAAATATGATACTTATCTTAAGAGATGTGAGACGTGTACAGAACTTTGAGAAAAGTGTAGGATTCATGGAGTAGAAATTATGTTATGAATTATGCCAGGTGAGTAGTTAAGGTAAAAGAGTAAACAATCTTTGAGAAGAATAATCAAGGAAAAAATAGTGCACCATACCTATATGTGATATGATTAATATACTACTACTACGATTATGGGGGCAGCCCATGTAGTAATACCAAACAATTTTGCCGTTATATAAGAATATGATACAGACGCCAAATGGACTGGATCCATATGTAATATGGTGTGTACTGGGTACACGTTGGCCGTTATATACAGATGTATTATGAATATAAATCCCTCTGTGCACTGGGTGAAAGTTGTAAGACGTGATAGTATGGGTATCTCTGTGCGGATTATGTTCCCAGAGACTATTATGAGCTTATAAGAGTAATATGAGACGAGCAAGTGTTCCGCATTGGTGTAACTATTAATGTAGTAGGGGTATTTGATGTAAATGCACAAAGAAGAAACATATGGGGGATGCTCTTAGAATAAGGACAACTAGTGGTAAGATATTATTACGGCATGGATCATATGGGTGGATTCTCTGATCGGTGGGTCATTACATCTGGGGCCCTTAGGACAGCAAGAGCTCGAGGGGTTAAACCTGTGAATGTTGTTACCCACCGTATTGAGAGAGTTTTGCCATGTGATTAACGTAAGATGTGAGGTCAGGTAATTGTAAGTGGACAGTAGTATGTCAGGATTGGACATAAGAGGTGAGGCATAGTGTGTAAGAATTTCGAAGTGTGAAAGTGAAGCACTATTGTGGGTGTAAAGTAAGTCTGGTGAAAAAAAAAATTGGCTCTAAGGGAGGTACCAAGTTAGTTGGAATTATTGCCTTATGATACTAATAACAACGTGTTAATATTGATGAATTGAGTGAAGGTTGTGTTAGAAGGAACTAATGAGGAATAAAGGTGTAGTCTATGTAGCACCGATACCGACACGGGACACGTGACACGATACGACACGACACTCCGACACGTTAATTTAAAAAAATGTTAGATTTCGACACGTTAGGACACGTTTTGATATCAAATAATATTTTTAATTTATGTAGTGTATATTATATTTAATATTCAAATAATTTAACAAAAAATGAATATAAACTTATAATATTCATAAATTTTACAAAGAAACATAAGATATCCCAAATATTTATATTAAACTCAATAAGATGGTAATCGTAATCCAACAAATCTAATAGTTGGAACTAAAATTTTAACACAACGCAATCTTTGAACCTTTTTTTGAATTTCTATAGTATGTGTTAGAGTGTCGGGGAGTGTCGGAGTGTCCGAGAGTGTTGGGAAGTGTCGGACACGACACGTCAGGGTTTTTGAAGTGTCCGTGCTTCATAGGGTGTAGTTAGGATGGTGGCCTGATGGCCTTTCATGAGAAGTTAGTTGTTATGGAATTAGGTGAAAGTATTTAATAAGGATCAGTAACGTAAATTATGATGATTAAATAAGTGTTGATAACTCGATGGAGTGACTTGGAACACGGTTTGCGATACATGCTAAGTGAGGGAGATACATCCTTTGGAGATACACAATATTGATAGAATGTTTGAAATTTGTCTAAGGACGAAAGTAGTGCCAGGTGATAAAGTGATTGTGTTTAGAGATTACCAATATGAGGAGACTTATATGTGAGGATAATGGTATAGTATTTTAAGTGGGACAACCATGATTAAATGACAATGATTACGAAAAAGGGGTATAAATAAATGGAACGTATGGTTAAATTGCAACATCGGAATGGAATGAAAAGTTAAAAACAGTTAGTGGGTGAAAATATTAGGCATGAGGCCTCGATGTGGAGGTCATTGATGAGTGTTGTGTTTAGACTATAAGAGGGCTAAGTTACGGAGTTGAGCTTACTGAGTTGATAAAGTTGAGATGGATAAGTGAATAAAGAGTTTAATAGTGAGTGTAGATTATGAATATGATCTGGTAGATGGAAAAATTTCATGAGTGTGTTTGTGGTTGAAAGACCTTAAAAGGCTAATCGAAGATATAAACTATTATGAGTATTGTTAGTTTCGTATCACAAAGAGGAAGATATAGCCGTGAGTACCTAAGAAGAGGTGAAGACACGTGACAAGGAAAAGTAAAGTATATGAGTATAGAATTTTGGTGTGAGTTGGAATTATAGGATACGACAAAGTGCCTTCGAAACTAGAAAGTATGTGCTTAGGTGAAAGCCAAGAAAACAAAGAGATGGTAAGGTTAGTAACATCAGTGAAAAAGATTGGTACAAAAGAGATGTGGGGTATATTGATGAAACAATGATGACAGCGAAAAGAGTTAAGTATTAAAGAAAGTGTGAGTTGGAAATACTCCAGGAATAACTAGTGAATGTACATGAGAACGGTTAGAGCCTAGTATGGAGATGACTAGAACTTTTGAGAACGACCATGGGTGAGAGAGATAGATAGAGATGAGAATGAAAGGAATTGATACCGACAGATCCGTAATATTATTATGTTATTACCTAAAAATCAGTGGAAGTGAAACGGTAAACCAGAGAAAGTTTAGAGTACGGTGAACTAAAAGGTCATAGAACCATAAGAGACGAGTAATTGTGAAGGATTGAAGGATAATGGGTATCATAAAAAGGTGATTAGGATTGTGATGAAAGTAATATGGTAAGGATACACACCTGAGGATGCCACTTGGGAACGGGAGGATGAGATTCTCCGGTTGTGTGCTGAGTTAGCAGATGAGTATGAGGTAATTTTGGAGACAAAATTCTAAAAGGTGGGGTGAATATAACACCTCACATTTCTAAATTTTAAATATGAAAATATTAAATGAGAATTAAAGAGAAGGAATAGTGAAAATCTTGAGTATAGGCCAAAATACAAAGAAAGGGCAAAACGGTAATTAGCCATGCACACAACCCTAGGAAGATAAAATTGAGTAGGAGGTCTCAGATGATAAGAATAACCCTGGAAATGGATTCAGAACGAAAAATTGAGTGGATAGGCAAGTTTCAGAAAAATCAGTGAATAGTGTTTTTCGAGGGTAAAAATATCGCGGTACGATTGCACCGTAAAACGTGCCGACTGAGTTTTGAGCTCTAGGTTTTAAATATGAGTTATAAATGGTTTATAGAGTTAGGAAATATGATTTCTGATAAAATTTGATGGAATTAAGTCAGTTTGGGGAAGCGTGCCAACGGCGCGCACAACAGCTTAAAATAGTGTTTTCTTCGAACGACCGGAAACCTCCGGATTCATCTGATCAAGTACAATTAAAGGACATTAGTTAATGTTAAAAATTGGAGTTTCTAAACAGGTTGTGAATTTTTCGACGTTTAGTGAAAGTTCGAATGAATTTTAAATCGCGCGACATGGCGTGGGACCCACCCACTTAAGCTCCACTTAAGCCACCTCACCCCTCACTATTAACTATCACTTTCCCTTTCTTTCTTCTTGCCAAAACCGTGAGATGCAACCCCCTCCCCCCTTCCATGGTGCAAAATTTCAATTGATCATAACTTAGCCGTTTCTCCACTGAATCCATCGATTTTTGTCTTGAATCTTGATGGAAAACACCTTCTAAACACATTGGCACCACTCTTGAGCCTTGAAACCGTGTATTTGGAGAGATCTAGGCAAAAATCAGATTCGAAATTTTGGAGAAAGTTGAGTTCATGGAGCTTCTAGGTGCTCCAATGGTCGAGTATGCTTAGGAGGAGCCTTATACGTAGCTTTAATTAAGATCACTTTAATATAAAGGTAAATTCAGATTTGGAATCGCAAATCACATAAGTTTTGGTTTAAATAAAATATAATCTGTATTAAAAAGATATTCGTATGATTCGGTTTATTTTCTTATCATGGTTCCGTATAGTTTCACAAATCAGCGAAACTTGATTTGAAATTAGAACATGATTCCATATAATCTTCTAAAAAAGCACACCCTGCGGTGATATTCTGATATCGGAGGACATTTCAGCTTAGTTTTACAATACCTGTATTTTACAATTTTTCATCACAAAATATATTTTTACCTTTTGAATTCAATTCCCACAGCTACTAAAAAAAACAAAAAAAACTCTTAAAAGATTTTGAATAAAATATAAACTCAATTTATATTTAATAATAAATAATTAAATCAACGATTATAACTGTGTAACTTCTTATCCTTATATTTTTTCTCTCTCCTCCCTTATTATTATTAATTCACCCATATATGATTATGATTGCACCACATGACATGGTCATGTTAATTAGCACATGAGAGGATCCACTCCTATTATAAATGGAAATAGATCATCTCATGCGTGATTTAACATGATCACGTCATGTGGGAGGATATTACCAATTAATAATTAAATCAACGATGATAATTGTGTAACTTCTTATCCTTATATTTTTCCCTCTCCTCCCTTATCACCATTAATTCACCCATGTATAGTTATGATTGCCCCAAAAGATATGGTCATGTTAATTAGTACATGAGAGGATCCACTCCCATTATAAATGGAAATGGATCCTCTCATGTGTAATTTAACATGATCATGTCACGTGGGAGGATCTTAACCATTAATAATTAAATCAACGATGATGATTGTGTAAATTTTCATCCTTATATTTTTTCTCTTTCCTCCCTTATCACCATTAATTCGCCCATGTATGGTTATGATTGCCCCACATGACATGGTCATGTTAATTAGCACATGAGAGGATGCACTCCCATTTTAAATGGAAATGGATCCTCTCATGGGTGATTTAACATGATCATGTCATGTGGGAGGATCTTAATTATTAATAATTAAATCAATGATAATGATTGTGTAACTTCTTATCCTTATATTTTTTTTCTCTTTCCTCCTATGTCACCATTAATTCACCCATGTGTGGTTATGATTGCCCCACATGTTTTTGTTGCGAATCAAAGACTTGTTATAAACCCAAACTACATACCTCTTTTATGAAACCCTGATACGAACCCGGACCCTGTTCTGACTCGAGAAGCACCTATGGAGAAGGGAGAGGACATTGTTCTGAGGGAGAGGACAAAACCAAGAGTACGAAGACGATCAACGTGGCTTGAAGACTTTGTGACAGACAATAGTGGCTAAGTGAGTGGGCCTTGTAGGTGGAGGCCCTGGGCCATGTTGGTGGAGGCCCAAATGTTACACTTTTATGTCATTTAATAGTGGCTAAGTGAGTGGTTGATAGTGAGTGGGCCTTGTAGGTGGAGGCCCTGGGCCATGTCGGTGGAGGCCCAAATGTTACACTTTTATGTCATTTAATTGGTGAAGGCCCAAACGTTACACTTTTATGTCATTTAACTGAATAACAAGTTGGGCTTGTGATAGAGGCCCAACCGTTTTGTATTTCAATTGCATTGTGTCAGTCTTTAAATACAGAGAGGTATGAGCGGGAGAGGTATCAAAAAAAGTCTGTTGTAACAAACCCATTTCTCTCTTTCTTGAATTCTCTGGAGTTGCCGATGTTCTCGAATCGCCGTTGACAATAGTATACATATATTTTCAGTGCTGTTTGTGTGTTCTAGATAGTTAATACTATCAAACCCACACTTGTTTCTTTCTTTCTCTACGCCATCTTTTCTTTTCTTTGAAATTTGAAACGTTCGAGTCGACGATGAATATCAAGAAGCGTCTTCGTGATGAATACGTTGTTGATGGAGAAAAGCCAAAGAAACGATTGAAGGTGTTGAAGATGGTTGCTGGGAAATTCTACTATCCAAAGGATAACCCAAAGAAACCAAAGGGAGAAGATGCATTCTTTATCTGCGAGGAACAGCAAACCATGGGTGTGGTTGATGGGGTCGGTGGTTGGGCCAAGAAAGGAATCGACGCTGGTAAATATGCCAGAAAGCTTATGACAGAGGCTATGACTGCTGTTCAACTTCAATCAGAAAAAGGCTTTGTTAATCTAAGAAAAGTGTTGAACTATGCTTACTTGAATACCAAAGAAAAAGGTTCGTCCACTGCATCTATTGTTACTCTGAAGGAAGGGGTGTTGCATGGAGTTAATGCGGGTGATAGTGGTTTAATACTATTTAGAAATAATAGGTTTGTGTTTAAATCACCCATTCAGCTGCACTCTTTCAACACACCATTTCAGTTGGGGAATAGTTGGAATAGTGATCGCCCTAACTCTGCAGATGAGTATGCGATTTCGGTAAAGGCAGGGGATATTTTAGTGTTAGGTAGTGATGGACTTGTTGACAATTTGTATGCCGATGACATTGAAGATATTCTGAGCTGGTCAGATGGAATATTAGGAGTCAATGATTTGGCTGAGCATATTGCAGATGTTGCTCTGCTCTTTTCCTTGTCCAAAGATCGTCGAACCCCTTTTCAAGATGCTTCTCAGAGGAAAGGACATAATCATATCGGAGGAAAGAAAGATGATATCACTGTTCTAGTGGCTCGAATTACAGAATGAGGTTCTTTAGAAACATTGCAAATTTGAATTTTTATTTGATAAGTGGGAAAAGATTTTAGCATTCATTACAAAATATTTCACTTTTCAAATTTGAATTTTTTTTGTTAATAGATCCTTGTCCAGAAGAACCTTTTGTTACTTTCCAAAATTTTCAGGTAAAAAAAGTTTTTTTTTCTTGGATTTCATCAATATTCCTTCAGACTAGACTCCAAGATAATTCAGGGGGCTCAAAATCGAAATTACTACTCTATCAAATTTTATTTAAATTTCTATTTTGCAGGAAATGATGTCTCTGAATCATGTTATGTTTGCACAATAGTTTTATGGGGATGGACAATGATTGTCTGTCTTAGCTTACGCCGTCTCTGTCTCCATTGCCAAAATAAAAAAAACAAGTTTGTTCATTATCAATAATATGCAAGGTCCTTTTCTTTTTTTTGGTGAAAAGGTCCTTTTCTTTTTCATTAGTCTGCTGATACTCTCACACAATAAGAATATAAATGCCTAAAAGTTGAAGATATGTTCAAAATGCTTATGGAAAGGAGCTATTATATTTGTGAATAATGTAAATGGTTAAAATTAGTGATAATTTAAACAAAATGTTATATTTAATTTGTTGTGATGATGACTCACTAATGTATTAAAAATATGTCTTCACTATACCAAAAAAATATATATATACGTCTTCAGTTGTTTGGTAATGTTATAATATGTTTTAACGTGTCTTTCCTCTAACCTTCAACCATTATATATTGTGAACCGCTTGAATCTTAAAAAAGATGGGAAAATTTCCTCACAAATGAATTTAATAGCTGTAAATTAACAAGACTATCTGAAGGGTGAAACTATGACAGTTATTTTGCCTATAATAAGAAACAATTGATCTCAAAATCTCATGTACCATGTGCTCGCAAATTTCATGTGCTACTAACTTAGCTGTTAAAACTCTATCAAAATGTTATAAAAAATAAAACTCTATCAAAAAAAAAACTTAGTTGTTAAAAGATATAATATAAAATAAACACATATGTCCTAATTTCGTAAAAAAAAAACACATACTTTTTCATATTCAATTTTTTTGCCAAAAAAAAATTAAAATCAAAATTAAATTGTAATTGCCCCAATATTATGTAAAAGGTTCAAATCTTCCAGATGACAATGACCTGAGCCTAATATGTGTGTCGTTAAATTTTTTGAAAAATAAGTTTTTCTTGATAAATATCTTGATGAAATTTATATTTCGTAAAAAAATTTGTCAAAATTTTTTGCAAAAAATTTTGATGAAAAGTTTTTTCCGTACAAAATCTTGACATAATAAATAATTAAATCAACGATTATAACTGTGTAACTTCTTATCCTTATATT
>JAVKPL010011819.1:0-55336 GCA_032173675.1 Gastrolobium villosum | reverse complement strand
TTATTTTATGACTAAAAAAAAAAACTTTTCATTGTTAAAGAAGCTTGTTGAATACCGAGAGATAAGAGAGTAAGATTGTCTATTATATAACTTAAAAGAAAGAAAATACAAACAAATATATATATATTACTATATACAAACAAATATACTCGATGTGGGACTTCTATATTACTATTCTAAACTATCATTTACAACACTCCCCCTCAAGCTGAAGCATATAGGTCATATGCACCAAGCTTGTTACAAATAAACTCTATTCGAGGGCCCCTCAAAGATTTTGTAAACATATCTGCTAATTGCTCATTAGAGGGTACAAAGCTAGTTTTAATTTCACCAGCAAGAATCTTTTCTCGAACAAAGTGACAATCTATTTCTATATGTTTGGTTCTTTCATGAAACACTGGATTTGATGAAATGTGTAGAGCTGCTTGATTATCACAAATGAGAGTTGTCTGTCCAGTGTCTCCAAACTTAAGCTCTCTGAGAAGTTGTTTAAGCCAGATGAGTTCGCAAGTAGTAGTCGCCATGGAGCGGTATTCTGCTTCAGCACTTGATCTGGAAACTACGCTTTGTTTCTTACTTTTCCAGGAAATCAAGTTGCCTCCAACAAAGACACAATACCCAGAAGTAGATCTCCTATCAGTTGGACAACCAGCCCAATCAGCATCACAGTACCCAACCAATTGATCATGACCTTTATCTTCATATTCAAGGCCTTTTCCTGGAGATGCCTTGATATACTTAAGAATACGAATGACTGCATTCCAATGTTCTTGACATGGAGAATTGAGAAATTGACTGACAACACTAACTGCAAAGGAAATATCAGGCCGAGTGACTGTGAGGTAGTTCAATTTTCCAACCAATCTTCTATACTGCTCAGGATCTGAAAAGGGCTCCCCCTGATTTGGTAGAAGCTTGATACTTGGATCCATAGGAGTTTCAACAGATTTTGAATTTAACAGAGCAGTTTCTTCAAGAATATCCAGAGCATATTTCCTCTGAGATATCACAACACCAGATTTAGATTGGGCCACCTCGATTCCTAAGAAGTATCGAAGTTTCCCAAGATCCTTAGTCTGAAAATGATGACATAAGTGTTGTTTCAATCGAGTGATCCCATGTTGATCACTGCCTGTGATGACAATATCATCCACATATACCACCAGATAAATAGAACCAGAAGCAGAATGACGAAAAAGAGAGAATGATCAGCTGCACTCCGAGTCATGCCAAATTGTTGAACAACACTGCTAAATTTACCAAACCAAGCTCTTGGAGATTGTTTGAGGCCATAGAGAGACTTACGAAGACGACAAACAAGTCCTGACTCCCCCTGAGCAACAAATCCAGGAGGTTGCTCCATATAAATTTCTTCCTCAAGATCACCATGAAGAAAAGCATTCTTGATATCCAGTTGGTAGAGAGGCCAATGGCGAATAGCAGCCATGGCAATAAAAAGGCGAACAGTAGACATTTTCGCCACAGGAGAAAAGTATCAATAAAATCCAAGCCAAAGACCTGAGTGAAACCCTTCGCCACCAAGCGAGCTTTAAGACGATCCACTTGACCATCAGGTCCAACCTTAACAGCATAAATCCATCGGCAACCAACCACAGATTTTCCAGAAGGAAGAGGTACCAGATCCCATGTGCCATTATGATGAAGAGCACTCATTTCATCAATCATAGCTTGTCTCCATCCCGAATGTGAAAGTGCATCACCTGTAGTCTTAGGGACAGATACAGAGGACAAAGAGGAAAGGCAAGCAAAATATGATGGAGAAAGACGATGATAACTGAGATTGACTGCATACCTGGCCGGAGGGCGAGTATCACGAGTACCCTTACGAAGAGCAATGGGAAGGTCACTATCCGAAGGTGGGACCGAAGCCGTGGGAGGAGATGCAGTTGAATGTGAGTCCACGGATACATCTGACGAATTAGGCTCGATCTCATCAGCAGAAGAGGTGATAGAAGGAGAGTCAGAAACATGGATGGGTAAAGACGGAAGGTAAAGAAGGTCACTTGGGAAGGATGGCTGTACAGAATCAGTATCCACAGGAGTAGTAGAGGATCCAAAAAAAGGGAACTGATTCAAAAAAGGAGACATCCGCCGAGATAAAGTATCGACGTAAAGTGGAGAGTAGCAACGGTAACCCTTCTGAGACCGAGGATAACCCAGAAAAACACATTTATGAGACTTGGGAGCTAATTTATCCAAACCTAGACTAAGATGATGAACAAAACACGTAGAACCAAACACATGTGGAGTTAAAGGATATAAAGTTTGATGGGAAATGATGGCATGCGATATTAATGAGATAGCATGCAGTAAGTATAGCATCACCCCAGAATGTGTATGGAACATTACCATCAATTAACAAGGCACGAGTGGTTTCAACCAGATGGCGATTCTTGCGCTCGGCTACACCATTTTGTTGAGGTGTATAAGGGCAAGATGTTTGATGGAGAATGCCATGAGATGAAAAGAATTGTTGAAATTGATGAGATAAGTACTCACATGCATTATCACTACGAAAAGTACGAATAGGAATACCAAATTGAGTTTTGATTTCATTGTAAAATAACTGAAAAATAGAAAACAACTCAGACCGATTTTTCATTAAAAATAACCAAGTACACCTGGAATAATCATCAATAAAAGTAACAAAATACTTAAACCCTAAAGTAGAAGAATGACGACTTGGTCCCCAAATATCCACAGAAAAGGAGAAACAGCTTGACGGCTAAGACGACTTGAAAAATGTTTCCCATACTGACAAGACTCACAATTTAATTTAGAAACACGATAAATGTGGAACCATCTTCTGAAGCTTTGTAAGACTAAGATGGCCAGACGAGCATGTATAGGAGGAGAGTCCACAGTGGAGCAGGCTATGATTCCCATACTGACAATCCTCACAATTTAATTTAGAAAGATGACAGAGGTTTTAGTAAAAGAAACAACACAGTCTGGATTTTGTCAAACGACTTTGAAAGTAAGTTAAAAGGATGGAACATAGAGAACATGATCCAGAATATTAGGTAAAAGAAGAAGTGCCACATACCCCGTGATTGGACCAGCATTGGCCATAGAAGATGGAAATAACCAGTTGATAAGGCCTTGAGAAATGTGATCACATCCTCTGATCAAGAGTCCAAGGGCCTTAGAGTGCAACTGAGAGATTCCAGCAAAAGAATTACCAGTGGGAGCAATAGATGACAGAGGTTTTAGTAAAAGAAACAACACAGTCAATGGATTTTGTCATAATCAAGAGTAATAAAAAGTAAACAACTAACCGGAAGAAGAGAATCAGATAAGACCAGAGATAAATCGTAGGACGAAAAAAATCGCAACCAGCCGTGGCCGGAACGGAGTCTGCACGCGCCTCCACAATCGCCCGGATTGACAACGAGACAGTTCCGGGGAAAAAAAAATTTGTAAACTATTGAACAATGCCATAGAAAAAAAAAAAAAATAAACGTTCCTTAGGGATAAAATATCGCTCAAAGAGAAGAGCTTTCCTAGTTAAAATAATACTGTGTACATCAACTACACAGAGCCCAATTATATAACTTAAAGGAACGTTACAAACTGATATACTCATGTTAAATTCAGAGAAATTGGCCATAATATACTCGATGTGTATCAGAATAGTGGGATTTACAAACAGATTAACCAGTAATAGTACAAAGAGTAAAGTAAAAAAATCAACAAAAACCGGTGTCTCAAACCATATATACAATAAGTGGGTGAAAAACATGCCCTCATGGTCAATCAAAGTTTTGTAAATATATATATATATATAATATATATATATACTGAAGAGAGACTTTTAATAGTAACATTACCCTTTCCTTTTGCAATCAATTACAACACTGAATAAACAAAATAACTCTTTAAAATAAAATTCTACAAATTAATAAATTCCCAAAATATTTCTATTCAAAAAAAAATATTTTCTAAGGAAGTCCAATAAATAAAAGAATATTTATTTAGTTAATCAATCTTATTGGTTTCTGTTAATGTTGATTACACTGTGATAAAAAAAAATTGCCAAAAAATTGTGTTAAGTTTTAAAATCACACAACTAATAAGTGTGTTCTTTTCTAAAGAAAGAAAATAGAAAAATAGAGACAAATTTGAATTATAAATAGATTACTAATTATGAACATTTGCAATTGATAACTGATTCAAGGTATACTATAATATTCCCATGCCCAATTTATTAATTAAGGCAGCTTAAAAAATAATAAATTCAAAATGGTATACTTATTTGTATAAAATGAAAATTTCTTGCAAAGATATAAAGAAAGAAATAAAGAACATTTTATTTTGTTTAATTTTAAATCTAGTCAGCTTCATGAAAGATGAACTGTAAATGAAAGACAAGGAAGAACTACACAATAACAATTTAATGTATTAATACCAAGCTAGGTGGACTTGAAAAACATTATCATTGCAACTTTGTTTCGATTCATTGCTAAATTTTAACATAAAAAGATCATTTAAAATCGATTTTATTGAAGTTAAATAAAAAAAATTAAAAAAATATAAGTTTATTTAAGTTTTCATTTTTCTACCCAAACATAGATAATTTAAATTGTTCAAACATTAAATTAAAAAAATTTGAATCGTTTAACTATGTTGAAAATTCCAAAAGAAAAGATAACACAAAGCATTATAACCCATCAACTAAATACTTGCATCTTTGTTCATAACCAACATTGTTATATTTAAAGGAAGAGAAAGGTTCCAACAAACTCCATATACTTGTAACAATCTTATTTTCCTATTTGGTGTAATTATGTCTATAATTTAAAATGTACACAAGTAGGATATTCGATTGAGATTTTAAAATATTATTTGTATAAAGCCCAATATTATAGGAATGATAAAGGATGACAAATGCTAAATGAAGGCATAAAAAAAACAATATACTCAAAAACAGCATGAGCTTTTGAGCTAGCAAATTCTAAAACAATTTAAGTTCAAGGCATAAAACAACAAGTGCAAAAAATAAAACTTCAGAATATAAGGATGTTTGAAACGGTTATTTACAACCAATTTTTTTAGTATTCTGTAAGTCTAGAACTTAACAAATTTTTGCCTGTTAAAATAATTAAATTTTTAATACATTATAATATTTTAATATTTAAACTTTATTTTAAAATTTTTAAATTTTTTCTTTTATGCAATGTATGGTTTCAGCAACTAGATCTGGATAAATTTGCAGAGATAATTATTTAATTGGAAGAATTTTCAGTTTTAATTGCTACAGGTGATTTAGAATCCCTAAATTTGTTTGCGTTTTAATACATATTATTTTATTTCTAAGTCATGCCACTTTTTTATTTATTATAATTGTTACTAATACAATTGGACTTATATTTGAAAACAAATTAATAAAAAATAAATTGAAAATATTAAATTTCTCTTTTTTGTTTCATAAATAACGATATTTAAAATAATTATTTAAATAATTTTTTTATTTAAAAATCTCAATCTATTTTTTTAGCCATTTCTTTTTGTATATTTACAACAGATGTTTTCTTTTTTTATAAATTGTTACTTTTTTTTTTAAAATTACAATAAAAAAAATATTAAAATTTAGTGCTTTTTGATAATCAATTAACAAATTTCGGATAAGCGTTGGGATGGGCTCCAACTTTCTTCTTTATTGGTTATCCTGCAAAGATTCTGTACATCAAATCCTTCACTACCCAAGGGTTTGAGTTTATTTTTTTGCTTTGTCCATGAACTAAATTTTGGAAGTTTACAAATAAATTTTTCAAGTCATAAATATATAGATGTGTTAAAATTTATAATATAGATATGAAGGGTTAAGAGAAATTTTGGCCTATTATTATTTAATTTATTTATTATTTTCTCTTCTCGGCAAGTTTTTACATGTTTCTTTTTTTTTATTTTTTGAAAACAATGTTTTAAATATAAATAATTTTTATTTTACCAATTATTTTTAAGCATAATTAAGATGGTTGCATGTAATTATTTTTTTTTATGTATTATAAAATTTTAAAATTTTCATTTTTAACCACCAAATTAAACAAATTCTAAGGAATAAAACTTATGGAGTTTCAATTTCATTAAATTATTTTTTAAAAATTATATTGATTAGTTAATATTATTGATATATGAGTATTTTCTCTCTCTTAATATGTTATTGGATAGATCTTAATAAAAGATAACACAACTTTGCAACTTTAAAAAAGTGAAGTATTACAAATTATTGATGATCAAAAGTTGAAAATTTGGCACTTTTCGAATTGTGTATTTGAAAACCCCATGACAAATATCTCAAAAAAAATTTAAAATTAAGTGAAACTCTTTAATATTCATTTTCATTATAATTGTAAGTTGTAAATGATAGTTTAGAATAGTAGTATAGAAGTCCCACATCGAGTATATCTGTTTGTATTTTCTTTCTTTTAAGTTATATAATAGACTCCGCTGTGTAGTTGATACACACAGTATTATTTTCAAATGTTCCTCTCTTCTCTCTCGGTATTCAACATGGTATCAAGAGCCTAAGGAACGTTTGAATTTTTTTTATTATTTTATTTTTTCGGTGAACCCACTGTTCATCGTATTTTACAAATTTTTTCCGGAACGGTCTCATTGTCAGTTTCCGGCAGGCGGTTTTTCTTCCGCGCCCGTGCAAGTTTCAGCACCCTCCTCCAACCGGCGGTGCGTGGAGGCGCGTGCAGCCTCCGTTCCGGCCGCGGCTGGTTGCGATTTTTTCGTCTTGCTGAGACGATTCTGGATCCGGTCTTGTTTTTCTGTTTCGACATCTTTTTGCGTTGACGCACAGATCCCTCTTCTTCCGGTTAGTTGTGTGATCAGTCTTTTTGGATTTTTTTTTTTTCTCTACTCTTGATTATGGACTCTCCCGTCTCCAATGTTTCTGGGTCTCCGGCTGGTAATAAGTCTGAGAAGCAACCATCAGGTCCTACTACATCTATTGCTCCCACTGGTAATTCTTTTGCTGGAATCTCTCAGTTGCACTCTATAGGCCCTTGGACTCTTGATTCTGGGGCTTCTGATCACATTTCTGGTAATAAGTCCTTATTCACTTCCCTTTGTACTACTGGTTCTTTTCCCACTATTACTATGGCCAATGGGTCTCTGGTCCAATCACGGGGTATTGGCACGGTTCTTCTTTTACCTAATTTATCTCTGGATCATGTTCTCTATGTTCCAGATTCTCCTTTTAACTTACTTTCTATTAGTCGTTTGACAAAATCCATTGACTGTGTTGTTTCTTTTACTAAAACCTCTGTCATCTTTCAGGATCGGAGTTCGGGGAAGGAGATTATCAGAGGATGTGAGTCTCAAGGCCTCTATCAACTATTTCCATCTTCTTCAGCCTGCTCCACTGTGGACTCTCCTCTTACTATACATGCTCGTCTGGGCCATCCTAGTCTTACAAAGCTTCAGAAGATGGTTCCACATTTATCGTCTCTTTCTAAATTAAATTGTGAGTCTTGTCAGTATGGGAAACATACTCGTAGTACGTTCCCAAGTCGTCTTAGTCGTCAAGCTGTTTCTCCTTTTTCTGTGGTCCACTCTGATATTTGGGGACCAAGTCGTCATTCTTCTACTTTAGGGTTTAAGTATTTTGTTACTTTTATTGATGATTATTCCAGGTGTACTTGGTTATTTTTAATGAAAAATCGGTCTGAGTTGTTTTCTATTTTTCAGTTATTTTACAATGAAATAAAAACTCAATTTGGTATTCCTATTCGTACTTTTCGTAGTGATAATGCATGTGAGTACTTATCTCATCAATTTCAACAATTCTTTTCATCTCATGGCATTCTCCATCAAACATCTTGCCCTCATACACCTCAACAAAATGGTGTAGCCGAGCGCAAGAATCGCCATCTGGTTGAAACCACTCGTGCCTTGTTAATTGATGGTAATGTTCCATACACATTCTGGGGTGATGCTATACTTACTGCATGCTATCTCATTAATCGCATGCCATCATCTGTTCTCAATCATAAGGTACCTCACTCTATTTTATTTCCCCATCAAACTTTATATCCTTTAACTCCACATGTGTTTGGTTCTACGTGTTTTGTTCATCATCTTGGTCTAGGTTTGGATAAATTAGCTCCCAAGTCTCATAAATGTGTTTTTCTGGGTTATCCTCGGTCTCAGAAGGGTTACCGTTGCTACTCTCCCACTTTACATCGATACTTTATCTCGGTGGATGTCTCCTTTTTTTGAATCAGTTCCTTTTTTTGGATCCTCTACTACTCCTGTGGATACTGATTCTGTACAGCCGTCCTTCCCAAGTGACCTTCTTTACCTTCCGTCTTTACCCATCCATGTTTCTGACTCTCCTTCTATCACCTCTTCTGCTGATGAGATCGAGCCTAGTTCGTCAGATGTATCTGTGGACTCACATTCAACTGCATCTCCTCCCACGGCTTCGGTCCCACCTTCGGATAGTGACCTTCCCATTGCTCTTCGTAAGGGTACTCGTGATACTCGCCCTCCGGCCAGGTATGCAGTCAATCTCAGTTATCATCGTCTTTCTCCATCATATTTTGCTTGCCTTTCCTCTTTGTCCTCTGTATCTGTCCCTAAGACTATAGGTGATGCACTTTCACATTCGGGATGGAGACAAGCTATGATTGATGAAATGAGTGCTCTTCATCATAATGGCACATGGGATCTGGTACCTCTTCCTTCTGGAAAATCTGTGGTTGGTTGCCGATGGATTTATGCTGTTAAGGTTGGACCTGATGGTCAAGTGGATCGTCTTAAAGCTCGCTTGGTGGCGAAGGGTTTCACTCAGGTCTTTGGCTTGGATTTTATTGATACTTTTTCTCCTGTGGCGAAAATGTCTACTGTTCGCCTTTTTATTGCCATGGCTGCTATTCGCCATTGGCCTCTCTACCAACTGGATATCAAGAATGCTTTTCTTCATGGTGATCTTGAGGAAGAAATTTATATGGAGCAACCTCCTGGATTTGTTGCTCAGGGGGAGTCAGGACTTGTTTGTCGTCTTCGTAAGTCTCTCTATGGCCTCAAACAATCTCCAAGAGCTTGGTTTGGTAAATTTAGCAGTGTTGTTCAACAATTTGGCATGACTCGAAGTGCAGCTGATCATTCTCTCTTTTTTCGTCATTCTGCTTCTGGTTCTATTTATCTGGTGGTATATGTGGATGATATTGTCATCACAGGCAGTGATCAACATGTGATCACTCGATTGAAACAACACTTATGTCATCATTTTCAGACTAAGGATCTTGGGAAACTTCGATACTTCTTAGGAATCGAGGTGGCCCAATCTAAATCTGGTGTTGTGATATCTCAGAGGAAATATGCTTTGGATATTCTTGAAGAAACTGCTCTGTTAAATTCAAAATCTGTTGATACTCCTATGGATCCAAGTATCAAGCTTCTACCAAATCAGGGGGAGCCCTTTTCAGATCCTGAGCAGTATAGAAGATTGGTTGGAGAATTAAACTACCTCACAGTCACTCGGCCTGATATTTCCTTTGCAGTTAGTGTTGTCAGTCAATTTCTCAATTCTCCATGTCAAGAACATTGGAATGCAGTCATTCGTATTCTTAAGTATATCAAGGCATCTCCAGGAAAAGGCCTTGAATATGAAGATAAAGGTCATGATCAATTGGTTGGGTACTGTGATGCTGATTGGGCTGGTTGTCCGGCTGATAGGAGATCTACTTCTAGGTATTGTGTCTTTGTTGGAGGCAACTTGATTTCCTAGAAAAGTAAGAAACAAAGTGTAGTTGCCAGATCAAGTGCTGAAGCAGAATACCGCTCCATGGCGACTACTACTTGCGAGCTCATCTGGCTTAAACAACTTCTCAGAGAGCTTAAGTTTGGAGACACTGGACATGCAACTCTTATTTGTGATAATCAAGCAGCTCTACACATTTCATCAAATCCAGTGTTTCATGAAAGAACCAAACATATAGAAATAGATTGTCACTTTGTTCGAGAAAAGATTCTTGCTGGTGAAATTAAAACTAGCTTTGTACCCTCTAATGAGCAATTAGTAGATGTGTTTACAAAATCTTTGAGGGGCCCTCGAATAGAGTTTATTTGTAACAAGCTTGGTGCATATGACCTATATGCTCCAGCTTGAGGGGGAGTGTTGTAAATGATAGTTTAGAATAGTAGTATAGAAGTCCCACATCGAGTATATCTGTTTGTATTTTCTTTCTTTTAAGTTATATAATAGACTCCGCTGTGTAGTTGATACACACAGTATTACTTTCAAATGTTCCTCTCTTCTCTCTCGGTATTCAACAAATTTATTAATATATTTCATCGCATTTTTCTTGATCTTATGATTTCTTATGATCTTATGTGCTTAGACCCCAATTTTCATATCTTAGTGCCCTGTGTTGCTTCAATGGTTTTCCATTTTTTTTCTCTCTAGCTGAGTTTATTTCAAATACTTCATGGTGGTAAGTTGGAATTGCTCTATACTACAGTGCCAGAGGGAGAATATGGTGATGCCATCATTCAAGGAGGGGTGTCTTTAAACTTCAATTTTCAAACTGATGATGATGAAGTTTCATAGTCTCTAACTAACTGGGTTCTGCATGATATTAAAGGAGATGCTGAGGAATCCATTCAGGTCTGTTATCCTGTGTGTAAATTAGTAGGGTGTATTATAAAAAGACAAATAAATCTTCTAAAATAGTTGAGCTTCGCAGTTGAACAACAGAATGTTAACATGCATGACACAACACTAATTCAGTAGAAATGGTACGTAAAAATCAATTAAATACATCTCAAAATCCAGCTATCCTTACTTTTTGTATTATACTTCTTTGCACAGTTACCATGTACCCTTAAAAAATAAACAAATTAAAGCCTCTAATGAATCAAAAGTTACACAAGATAAAAGAAATAATGTTAGTCGTAGGCTGATAGCAATTGCTTCCTCACGGCCTAGAACATGACTAAAAAACAAATACTTATAGAAATTAAGGTTACATAGCCCTCCTATTATTTTGGAAAAAATCACGAACCATAGCAAACTCAATACAACATCCACACTTTCACACATTAATTTTAAAAAATGCCATTACATAAACAATCTTGAGTCTGATTTTTTTTAATGGACCAACTACTGAATAAATGACTTCTCACCTTATGTAATAGTTAAATTTGCTCCATCCCCAATTTGCTCTTGTTGTGCCTTTCCGGTTCAAAACCAAAATTTTGGCAGCATGATGCTGAACTTCAAGTTCGTTTACAATTATAGCAGCATCATTCACGACAAAAAGCTTGTCCAAATGATTTATAACCATCTTATTCATACCTGATGCAGAGCAAATAAGACCTTAAGACCATTAACAACATTCTAAATCTACCAAAACCAGTTCTTTCGCAAGTCCAAATAAACAAGGTGCTGGAACAAATTTACTCATGAACAAACAAAAAGTTCTCACAGATCCCAAATTTAATGGGTCACTTGCATTAACATAATAAGCACTTCTTGTACTTTGGTTAATTGTTCATTTTTTTTCTTCTTTTTATATAGGTATGGCTCTATGTTCAAGTCCCATATTCTTGGTTGTCCTTGTGTGATGATTTCTAACCCAGAAGGACTGAAATTTTTGTTGAACAAAGCTCTACTCTTCAAACCAACATTTCCTGCTAGCAAAGAAAAGATGTTGGGGAAGCAAGCAATTTTCTTTCACCAAGGAGAGTACCATGCTAACCTTAGGAGGCTTGTTCTTCGTACTTTCATGCCCGAAGCCATCAAAAACGTTGTTTCTGACATTGAATCCATTTCCCAAACTTGCCTCAAATCATGGGAAGGAAACTTGATCACCACTTTCCTTGAAATGAAAACTGTAAGCCCTCACAGTATACAGAACAGAAATAAGGTGTAAGGAAATGGTATGTTTCTCTGTTTATAATTTGTTATTGATTTTCTATTGTGTGTTTAGTAAATAAATGATGGGTTTTTCTTGTTTTGTTGTTGTAATTTTGCAATTCACGTTCAATGTTGCTCTGCTTTAAATTTTTGGGAAATATGATGATATTCTTTACAGAGAGGATCTGTGATGGGCCTTCAATAAATATCCAAGCCCATTAATTAGGATTAGTATATATAGACATTTGGGGAGAGGTTTTCATTATTCATGTATTCAGAATATTGGAGTGGAGTTTTGGGGAAAGAATCTCTTGGGATCTCTCTTGTAACAGCCCGTTGTACACCGGTATTATTAACATTAATTATATATTAAGCGCAGTTACAATCACAGCGATTCATTTATAAAAATGCGAATAAACTTTTTCCGATTAAAATCTGTGATCGTAACTGAAACACTAGCGGAAGACTTACTTAAACTATTTATACACTTTATTTTACTACATATAAGACACTAAGGGGTTCCGATAAACCCACTTAGCCAATTCCTCACTTTTTACGTTTTTACCAACTTAACCAGATTCACTAATTTATTTTTCTGCGAACACAAAACAAAAATCCAAACCTAGACTCCAGGTTATCCCTTTTCTTATTCAATTACCTTTCTAACAAGCTATCAAATACTCGATTCCGAGCTCGTGAGCTCCAGTTATCGCCGTTTGAAGTTGGACAAACAACATTGCTCACCAACTCCAAAACAGCCCAAAACCTCCCATCTTCACAGAATATTCAGCACCTAACCACAAGACCACTGTCTCTTAAACTTTTACACCATAAACTAGACACCTCAAACTTCGATTTGATATATCGTATGCATAATTTGACCAAGGAACGAAGCGGGAATAAATTTCCCAAACAGACCCAAGAACAGACCCCATGTACAAGCCAAAACAGGGCAGAAACTTCCCCTGCCTATACAGGGCTGCACACTTCACTAAAAATCCCAAGATTTTGACACAATGTAGGGGGCATCACAAGCTTCAAAATGGCGTATGGAACGTCCCTATCGGACCTCTATGGAGGGAGATATGCTCTCCCGAAGTTCACTCAAAATTGCCAATTCTACAGAAAATTCGCCAGAGTTTCCTTTGTTTTTGCAAAAATCCCCAAATTTGTATAAGCCATTTAGCATCACAAATGTACCTAAAATCCAGCAATAATCCAATGGGTGGCACACACAAGGACCAACAACGCCTTGGGGCTCTTACAACCCAATCCAATTTATACTTAAAACATAAACAGTTCACTTTAAATCCTTAACTCATTTTGATGTGAATCGTCAAGTGTACCGAATCGCGCAAGTAATAAAATGGTAAGTAAAAGTTCGTATCCACAGAGAGTGTGTCTAAATCAATTAAACTATCCTTTTAAGATTAAATCTTCCAAGATGTTTTTTTGACACGAATGTCAGGATTGTGTGGGAATTTGATTTGTAAAATAAAAAGACTTGTTTTTGTTCTTTTTGAAAAATAAAGAATCCAATAAAATAAGGGTTTGAATATGTGAGAAAAACGCTGCAGTTAGAGAACACTCACCGATGATCCCCACCTTTTACTCTGGATTAAGTTAAATATTAATATATAAATCGTGAAATTAGATAATTATCAGATAAAGGTATCAATAGTTAATTCTCAATCCCTTGAGGAATTAACCCTTTAATCTCATATAGAACCCTAATTCCTTGAGGTGCCCTATATGAGATCAAGCATAAAGATCGATAATTAAAACATCTACAATATGAATCATGTCTATCCCTAGATCATGTTCATACCGTCATTCTATCCCCTTTCTGGATTAAAGACCTCAGATCCCTCTTGTTGGCCCTAATCCTCAGATTTATTATTACTTACTAGATTGATCGGATCTAATAACAATAATAACAATACGATCAGAATAGAACGAAATTCAAAAGATAAATATATCAATAAAAACTCAATCCATTGTATCAGGGGTTCACAAGGGTTCGTGACCCTAACTACAACAAAGAGGTTCTAGCCAACCATTATCATGGCTAGAATCCAATATTCAAACGAAAACATAAACTATCAGAACTACAGAAAGGTAGAAGAAGAGATCTCTCCAGAGCTTCCGCCTCCAAAATGACCTCTCAATTGTTCAGAATATGAAAAGTATCTTCTTAGGGTTGCCTTGTGCCCTTTTTATAACCTGAGAATCCTCCTTTTCTCGCAACTGACAGCTGTCCATCTCAACCCTACGCTTGGAGCGCAGGATCCACGCTCCAAGCGTGGAGCTTCTGCCTCTTTTCGTCTTCTCCACGCTTCAAGCGTAGGGTTCTACGCTTGAAGCGTAGACTCACTGTCTTGAAGTCTTTTCCCACGCTTCAAGCGTGGGTTCCTACGCTTGGAGCGTGGAGCTTCTGTCTGATTTTTCTTCCAGCTCCTTTATTTGTCATTTTTCTCCTGTAAACATGAAGAATCTGAGTGAGAGAGTGTCTGACAATTTTTATTCAATGAATTCACCACATATACACCTTTATACACAGTTTTAGATCTGATTTCCTGCTTTTTGATCTATAAAAGTATATATGCTGAGAGCATATCAAACAATTCCCAGATTTAGACATTGCTGTCCTCAGCAATAAACTGATTCAAACTTAGAAAAATGTACAGCAGTATTTCAACACAATATCAACCAAACACTTGAAGAAATTATTATGTCATGCCTGACTGAATTCTGCAAGAATTTCTAATTATGCCATTAATTCTCTGAAAAATCATGAATGTAGTCTGAACATCCCTCACCAAGACAAAATATATCACTCACACTCTGGTGTTTTTTAGGGTATCAGATATACACAACCATCACAGCCGTAACACTGCCATAGGCTTGATCATATTCTCAAGATCCTTAAAATTGAAGGATTCAAACGCATGCACTTAACTGATCAAAGGACTTTCAATGGTTTTAATTTGGCCTGGCTACAGGTAGGAATTTGTATGGAGAGTAGCTTCAAATGCTATGAGATTGACAAACTGAGAACAACATAATTTATATAGGTTCAACTCATCAGTTTTGCTCCACTAACTTGCCCACAGAATTTCGGGAAGTCAATTCCTATGTTGACCAATTTTATTCACAATGCTTCACCCGCATTTTTCTTTTCCCCTTTCTTTCTTTTCTAATTTTCTTTTTCCTTTTCCAATTTGCTTAGTGTAGTGGAGCTTACCTTAGATATTTTCTTTTTTCTTTTTTCTTGAGAAAAATCAGTAGTTCAATCTCACTTAAGGTAAGTTTAACATGGATAGGCTAAGCAACATTTTGGTAATTACCAATGAACAGGCTCGGCTCAAGGGGATAACAATGGAAAATTATTTATATAGGTGAGCTATATGGCCAGGGCTATCAAGAACAAATTGCCTTATCATATCAGTTAAAATGCATGCCTTGTAGAGAAACCAACCAAGTTCTAGAGTGTCAATACAGTGAGGCCTCTCAGAAAAAAAAAATTACTGTATAGGCTCAAACCTCACAGCTATGGTATCAATGCAGACTCAAGAAAATTGACCTCAGACATTATCAGAATTTCACAATATTAATTCAGACAAACGAGCAATCATGCAATCTAATTATGCCTATGCAATGTTATGTCAGAAAGTCATACAATATATTCCAAGAATTTAATCATGTACATTAACAAGATGAGCACATTTAAACCTGGGATTTGTTCAAAACACACATTTTTTTTATTTTTTTTATTATTTTTTTTTTAATTTTTTTAATGGTACACCAAATAACTATAAAAAATAACTAAGAAAATGAAAAGAGTTAGGATATCTCCCCTGATAGAAGAATTGCAGTTCTAAGGCGCAAGCCCACCATTCCCAGATTTAGAGCATTGTTGTCCTCAGCAATAATTAAACCACAAGAAGGAAAACCTGCACAATGGAACAAGCAGTGGCATATAGAAGAGACTATAATGCGCACCTTAAAACATCAGAGAAAAATATACTAACTAAAATACAAAATAGAAAAATAAACTAATGTACAAAATCTCCGTCAGCAAGGAGATAAAGTCAAACCTCCATGTCATCCCACTCAGCAGCGTGGGATGACTCAGCAAACGGAGGATCTGGTGGTATTGGTTGCCTTGGTGTTTGGAGCCATCATTCCCAGATTTGGCCCAAACCATGGAGCCATGTTAGAAACTCTTTTAAGCTTTGATTATTCTGAGAGATAGAATCTCTATGTCTCTTGTCAAACTTTAGCTTCTGGTGTCTCTTCCAATTCTTATTAAAGAGTTTGATCACCTCTTTTCTCACTACCTTCTTCATTGTAGGATGACTCCTCCCTTGGGGTTTCTTCTCATGTTTGCCATCATCCTCATTTAGAATTTTATTGGTATGAGCAGAGGGATCTTTGTCTTTCAATTCAGTCTTTTCTTCCTTCAGTGCCTCAGTCACTACCTTGTTACACAAGAAGATATCTCTTAAAGTTTTAGGAGACTCCTTCAACTCCACCTTCGTGGCACCATTTTCATCATCTGCTCTTCTAGAAACTTCAACCGCTACACTTTGCTTTTCCTTTAAGATTTCCAGACTAAAACAATCATCTTTGTGAGAAGACTGTTTTAAAGAATCAAAGACATTGATGGTAACGATCTCATCATTCATCCTTAGTTCAAGCTTCCCGTTTTCAACATCAATCATTGCACGGGTTGTGGCTAGGAAAGGTCTACCCAATATGAGAGGCATTTCATTTTCTACCTCCATATCAAGCACAATAAAATCAGCCGGAAAGAAGAACTTGTCAATTTTTACAAGGACATCTTCGACTATACCACTTGGCTTCCTTAAGGATCTATCAGCAAGCTGAAGAGAAACCAAAGTAGGCTTCAATTCAGTAATCCCCAAGGCTTTACAGACAGATAAGGGCATCAGATTAATGCTCGCCCCTAAATCACACAAAGCTTGGCCAATCTTTGTATCTCCAATTTCAATTTCAATGTTGAAGCTTCCAGGATCACGAAGTTTAGGAGGAAACTTCCTAGTGATAATAGCACTGCACTTCTCAGTAAGTGCAACTGTTTGACACTCTTGTAGCTTATGCTTCCTGGAAAGGAGATCTTTCATGAATTTTGCATAGTTTGGCATATTAGCCAATGCTTCAGCAAACGAGATGTTCACATGCAATTTCTTGAAAATATCAAGAAATCTGTCATAGCTTTTTGCTTTTAATTCTGGCTTCAACCTTCCAGGATAAGGTGCCATTTTCATAAGATACTCTTCACTAAGTTCAAATTTTTCTTTTGGAAGAGCAGCTGGCTCCTTCACATCATCAGCTGGTTTCAGTATTTCAGGAGACTTTTCAGTTTCTTTTTCAGATTTCTCCTCCTGCTCAACCTTCTCTTCCTCTTCTAGGGGTTTTGGTGGGGATGATACCACTTTCCCACTTCTAGTTATAACTGCCATACAATTTTCCTTGGGATTGGTAGTAGTGTTACCAGGAAAGGTACCTGGAGCTCTATCAGATAACTGTTGGGCAAGTTGACCAACCTGATATTCCAGGTTCTTGATTGAAGCTTTAGTGTTCCTGGACTCAGCTCTACTTTCCTCAATGAAAGCATTGGTACTTCTTTGATTAGCCTTACTCTCTTCCATGAAAGCGTTAGTACTTTGGGCTAATGTTCCTACTAAACGCTCCAGGTCGGAAGACTCTCTTTTTGGAATAGGTGGTGGTTTTAGATAGTTGTCAGATGTCATATCTAAACCAGTACCTTGATAACTCTTCCTTTGGTAACTATTACCGCCAGCAGAATTATTCTGATTCCTTGAGAAATTTTGTTGATTAGGGCGCTGATCATACCAAATGCCATTTACCTGCACCTGTTGAGCAGAATCTGAAGACATCAATGTAGGACAAGTATTGGTGTCATGATCTTCATGACAATATTCACAGTCAAGAACAACTGCATTTGTTTGAACTTTAGAAAGCTGCAACCTCTCAAACTTTGCATTCAGATTAGACATCTGTTGTGATAACAACTTTTGCTCTGCCAGCATTGCATTATTATCATTGAGTGGCACTACTTCCCTTTTTCCTGTCCTTGTAGATGTTTCATTCTCATTTTTAGCTAACTTGTCAATCAGATGATATGACTCTGAAGCTAGCTTATCACCCAAAGAACTGCCTGCTGCAGTATTAATAACCAGTTTCATCTCCGGTAGACAACCATTGAAAAAGATTCTCACTTGGTCCCCTTGAGATAGGTTATAATGAGGAACCTTTCTCATGAGGGCCTTGAATCTATTCCAAGAAGCGCAGATGGTCTCTCCAAATTGTTGTTTGAAGGAGGTGATATCATTCACCATGTTGTTGTATTTCTCCATGGGGAAGAATTCTGCAAAGAATTTTTCAGACAAGTTTTCCCAAGAAATGATGCTATCAGCAGGTTGTCTTTCCATCCAATCAAGAGCTTTTCCCTTAACAGAAAAAGGAAAAAGTCTTAATCTTATTGCATCATCAGAAACATGTGGAGGCTTTGTAGAGTCACAGATTCGTAAAAATCTGTCAACGAATCTGTGAGGATCTTCATTGTCCTCTCCTCCATACTTTTCTCTTTCGGCCAACTGAATGATGTTGGACTTGAGCTCCCATTGGTTGTTCCCAAGTTCTGGTGGAACAATTCCAGCATTGGGCCTGTTAAAGATAGGCGTGAGGATGGTGTTCATCCTAGGATCAGCATTCTGATTAGGAGCAGCCATCTCTAGGGTTTCAGCTTCTGGAATGGGAGTTGTCTGTGCCCTTTTTCTTTCCTTCTCTCTTTGAGCAATTCGTTCGCTTCTCCTTAGAAAAACACTGCTTTGCATACAACTTCAGAGAAAAGATTAGTAGCACAGATTCAAAACAAAAATAAAATAAAATAAAATAAAAAAAAACAATTTAATCTTTAAAATCAAGATTAATTGATTTAAGAAAAACACTCCCCGGCAACGGCGCCAAAAACTTGACGTGAATCGGCAAGTGTACCGAATCGCGCAAGTAATAAAATGGTAAGTAAAAGTTCGTATCCACAGAGAGTGTGTCTAAATCAATTAAACTATCCTTTTAAGATTAAATCTTCCAAGATGTTTTTTTGACACGAATGTCAGGATTGTGTGGGAATTTGATTTGTAAAATAAAAAGACTTGTTTTTGTTCTTTTTGAAAAATAAAGAATCCAATAAAATAAGGGTTTGAATATGTGAGAAAAACGCTGCAGTTAGAGAACACTCACCGATGATCCCCACCTTTTACTCTGGATTAAGTTAAATATTAATATATAAATCGTGAAATTAGATAATTATCAGATAAAGGTATCAATAGTTAATTCTCAATCCCTTGAGGAATTAACCCTTTAATCTCATATAGAACCCTAATTCCTTGAGGTGCCCTATATGAGATCAAGCATAAAAATCGATAATTAAAACATCTACAATATGAATCATGTCTATCCCTAGATCATGTTCATACCGTCGTTCTATCCCCTTACTGGATTAAAGACCTCAGATCCCTCTTGTTGGCCCTAATCCTCAGATTTATTATTACTTACTAGATTGATCGGATCTAATAACAATAATAACAATACGATCAGAATAGAACGAAATTCAAAAGATAAATATATCAATAAAAACTCAATCCATTGTATCAGGGGTTCACAAGGGTTCGTGACCCTAACTACAGCAAAGAGGTTCTAGCCAACCATTATCATGGCTAGAATCCAATATTCAAACGAAAACATAAACTATCAGAACTACAGAAAGGTAGAAGAAGAGATCTCTCCAGAGCTTCCGCCTCCAAAATGACCTCTCAATTGTTCAGAATATGAAAAGTATCTTCTTAGGGTTGCCTTGTGCCCTTTTTATAACCTGAGAATCCTCCTTTTCTCGCAACTGACAGCTGTCCATCTCAACCCTACGCTTGGAGCGCAGGATCCACGCTCCAAGCGTGGAGCTTCTGCCTCTTTTCGTCTTCTCCACGCTTCAAGCGTAGGGTTCTACGCTTGAAGCGTAGACTCACTGTCTTGAAGTCTTTTCCCACGCTTCAAGTGTGGGTTCCTACGCTTGGAGCGTGGAGCTTCTGTCTGATTTTTCTTCCAGCTCCTTTATTTGTCATTTTTCTCCTGTAAACATGAAGAATCTGAGTGAGAGAGTGTCTGACAATTTTTATTCAATGAATTCACCACATATACACCTTTATACACAGTTTTAGATCTGATTTCCTGCTTTTTGATCTATAAAAGTATATATGCTGAGAGCATATCACATTTCAATCACAAAAGTCCACTTACATGCAATTTCTCAACATAACATAAACCATAAATCTAATATCATTATGCCACTATACTTCTCAATTACATATCACATATTACAATTCATGCCTTTCACTTACATCTTTCAATATAAACTTAGAATGATAAATATGATACACTTAAGCAAAATATACATGATCTTCCTATGGGCCTCTTGCCCGCCACTCCTGTGCCACTGTAACCTCCTGAAATAAATGCCCCGAGACGGGGTGAGATATACGAATATATCTCAGTAACCCATAGGTTCTGGGGAAAACTCCGCCCAATGGTTCACTTCGATGTATATCAATAATATAAAACAACATCACTGTTATAAAACGGGATAAAGCAAGGGATTTAGAGAAAGCGGGGTAATATCAGAAAACAACTACGACATGCGGGAATGGTAGCTACCAATACCACGCCATGTCCTCGGCTATACGCCTTTGGGTACTACCCCTGGCGTGTTCATAGAACAACCCACCAAGGTACCCCTTCCAACCATATACACCCGAGACTACCTAGTGTGCTCCTATCCAGATAACACACCACGACCCTGGGTCAACTGGAACTCCCTCTCGGAGACCTATCCAGTGGCAGTCCGGAAAACTTGCCCGAAGGCTAAAAATATCTACTGGCCAGAGATCCGGTACATAAGTACCCACTGTGATAATGCATATGCATGCTCATGCTGTTCTACACTACTCATACACACTTCCTACCATCACCCTCAACGGGTATGGTGGAACACACAAGGGGAGCAAGCCCCAGTACCAAGAGGTTACCTTTCTTTTTCCTTCCACTCCGCGGAACTCCGCTTACAGCTTGATTCACAGGGAACGCCTGCACAGAGGACAATTCCACACACTTAGAACTTTAACCACTCATGAATTTTAAAATAGCATATGTAAATCACATCACTTACCTCAATCCACTTGGTCCAGGACCAAGGGCAATCCACTGTTTCACTGTTCCGAGTTTATATCCACGTACGGCAACCTATACAACCATGTATAGCCGTCAGTTTCAGTCAAAATACGTCAAAACGCGAAAACGTCAAATCCTCACCTCACACCATGGAGGGTTCGGCCATCATAGTCTTAATTTAGGTTTTATTTTTCTAAATCTTCTTTCTCATTTTATTACACTCCCTTAGGTTACCCAAAGGCTAGTTCAATCATCATTTTTCTGTTTTACGACTCATACGCAACGTTTTTCGAAATATTACACTTTAGGCACATTTTGCCACTTTCAACACTTATTATTTTTACATTGATCCTTCCACATGCCAATCACCACACAACCCATCTAATGACTTTTCATCACACAACTCAACACCAAAGTCTTCTAAAACATCAATTTGCTCACTTATACATAAATGGCCAAATTCTATGTTTAGCCAAACCAAGGATTTCCACTCAATTCCCATGGTCCACACCTCACACAATCACTTCATATCATCATATAATCATACTACAATTCACCATACCACACATTAACACAAAATTCAAAATTCCATTTCATGCACTCAAATTTTTCTAAGTTAAATTTCACTATTTTTCGCTTAAAATTTTCATTGCATTTCTAGCATTAATACATCATTCTAAGACATTATCCTCTAATACACATTTTCCAATTGAGCTCTCTAACATCACACATCATACATGCAAAGTTTAGGCCACAAATTCAAATCAACACATTCAACCAATTAAAATGCAAGAACAATCACCCAAATGGTAGGTACAAGACACCTCCTAAGCATACTTCACCATTGGAGCACTTGGAAGCTCCAAGAACACAAAATTTCCTCCCAAAACCGCAACTGAAAATGGCCAAGATCTCCTTACACACAGATTTCAAGGCTCAAGAGTGGTACCAATGTGTTTGGAAGGTTGTTTCCAACAAATTTCAAGACAAGAATCACTTGATTTGGTGCTAAAATGACTAAGTTATGATGAAATGAAAATTTGAAGTGAAAATGGTTCATGGAAGGGAAGGGCTGCGGGTTTGCAAGGAAGGAGGGAGAGAGAAGATGATGAATAGTGAGGAAGTGAGGTGGCTTAAGTGACTTTTAAGTGGGGTGGGTCCCACGCGATTTAAAACTCATCCGAATTTCCCTCCGATTTCACTAAACGTCCGTAAATTCAAAACTTATTTAGAAACTCTAGTTTTTAACATTGACCATTGTCCCTTAATTATACTTTATCAGATGAATCCGGAGTTTTCCGGTCGTTCGGAGAAAACACTGTTTTAAGCTATCGCGCGCGCCGTTGGCACGCTTCCCCAAACTGACTTAATTCCATCAAAATTTATCAAAAATCATATTTCTTAACTCTATAAACCATTTATAATCCATATTTGAAACCTAGAGCTCAAAACTCAACTGACACGTTTTACGATGCAATCATACCGCAGTATTTTTACCCGCGAAAAATATTATTCACTGATTTTTCTGAAACTTGCCTATCCACTCAAATTTTTGTTCTGAATCCATTTCCGGGCTTATTTTTATCATCTGAGACCTTCTGCTCAAATTTTATCTTCCTAGGATTGCGTGTTGGCTAATTACCGTTTTGGCCTAATCTTTGGGATTTTCACTAATCCTTCACTTAATTACTCACTTAACACTTTAATTACTTAATTTAGAATTGTGAGGTGTTATAATCACCCCACCTTTTAGAATTTTGTCCGCAAAATTACATCTTAACGGTCCCGTAACACGGGGTGTAATCGAAAATCTCATTTCTGTGGTATCCATGATTACTGAGTCCTTCACAAACTTGATAACTTCGGGTATCTGACCCCTTCACTCATTATATCTTTCACTGTTTCCTTAAACCACTGTTTCTTTTTAACTCACTGTAATTCATCATATACTCATTTTACACTTGTCATTTATGGCGCCGCGACCTTCAATTCGCAATACTTTAAGCTCTTCACGACTTACGGTTACACTTTCACCAATTCATCGGTATTAGACGACCACATTACAATTTATTTGTCTCACTTCATCTCATTCTCATCTTCATCTGCCTTTCTGACCCAATGTCGTTCCCAAACATCTCTAGTTATTTTCATAATAGACTCTAACTTTTTTCATGTATCTTCACACTTTCTTTAGCACTTAACTCTTTTCGCTGTCCTCACTGTTTCAACCATACCCAGACATACTAGTCCTTTCCATTACTGCTACTACTCTTATGATTTAGTTGTTTTCTTAGCTTTCACCGAAGCACATCCTTTCTAGTTTCCAGGGCACTTTATCGTTTCTCATGATTCCGACTCACATTAAATTCTATACTCATATACTTTGTTTTTCCTTGTCACGTGTCTTTATCTCTTCTTAGGTACTCATAACCATATATTTCTCTCCATGATACGAAATTTACAATCCTCACAATAGTTTATATTTCTGATTAACCTTTTAAGGTTATTTAACCACAATACACTCCTGAATTTTTCTATCTACTAATCATATCTATTATTGACACTCACTGTTACTATCTTTATTAACTAACCATCTCAACTTTATTACTCAGTCAGCTCAACCCCATACTCAGACCTCTCACAGTCTAAACACAACACTCATCGATGACCTCCATATCGAGGACTCATGCTTAATATTTTCACCCACTAACTATTTTCAACTTCCATTCCACTCCGATGTTGTAACTTAACCATATGTTCCACTCATTTATACCTCTTTCTCATAATCATCACCATTTAATCATGGATGTCATATTCAAAACACTATTACTTTACAGCTTTACTCACTTCCACTAAACACTTTGGAATGAATCAATTTCTGACCCACTTCACTATTAACTGATGGACTATTCAAAATACCATATCTCTCATATACAAGTCCTATTCGATAGGAATCCTTGACACTCAATTATCAAGTCACTTATAATTTATTCCCTCATTGCCACTACTTCTACAATTTAGCACCAGTTGGTATATCAGTCTCTCAGAATATTCAAAGTTACCACAAACACTCATCCATACGTCATTATTACTTAATCAGAACATCATCAACACTGTGCATTTTGCACACACTTCCACCATAAGTGGCATATGCGATTATATATAACACTTCTCAATCTACTTTACCAGCAAAACCAAGCTATTCACTTTTGGTAATCAATTACAATTATAGTTTCCATCTATTAATACACGTTCGTACTTGACTCTATTTCAATTTATCTTTTCCTTAGGGCTAACAATTCACTGTTTTAACCTGAAATCTTGATCATCACTAGCCCAAGAGCGCGCTTTAGCGCCCAGTTTCCCCTGTGAGGGCCAAGGCTCTCTGCCCCAGCGCGCTTAAGCGCCCAGAACGCGCGCTTAAGCGCTCGACTAGCGTACTTTAGCGCCCGAATGCGCGCTTTAGCGCCCAGCGCTGCAAAAATACGGGTTTCTCTATGCCAGTGGGCGCTTAAGCGCCCGGCAGCGCGCTTCAGCGCGCAGGACCAGTGTCCACATAAAAATTGTGTGGTCTTAAATGGTCATAACTTGAGCTGTAGAGCTCCAATTGTGACGCGGTTTGAAACCATGCGTTGCTAAAACAGAGAGGAAGACATTTAACCACTTTTGGTCTAATGAAATGAGAGTATGGTATTAAGTTTAAATTATTTAATTCCGCAATGTATTCGGTTATGGTCACGCAATTGGGTAATTTAAATTCGGCTTGTTTTAAAAGAAAATTTTAACCGGATTTTAATTGAACCAATGTGATTGTAACCGCGCTTAATATCATAAGTTGATGTTAACAAACCGGTTCTAGAATGGGGTGTTACACAGCACCTGAAGAGCGTGATGCTGTGGAGTGTGAGCCTGACGTCCCTATCGAAGAGTGAATCAGTTTCGTGAGTAGGAGGTTGGGAGTCTGTTATTTAGGTGTGTTGCTGCATGGAGGGAGGCACCTGTGGAGGTCATGGGAATTAGGCTTGATTTGGGAGATACTCAGAGCGTCTCGTATGTTTCCTGCAATTTTGCTTTTGTTATTATTCTATTTCATCATCTTGTTCTGTAACAGTTACTTCCTTGTAACAGTGATTACACCTCGTTAATTTCATTGAATTTAATACAAACAACTGTGGTATTATTTTGCTTAAAATTGTTTTGATCTTATCATCTTACCACTGAAGAGTGTCTCCTGAACAAGAACAGGAACCCTCACTTGAGTAAGAACCAAATAGAGGATCAACTTAAGGCATATCTTGGAGTCAAGAAGGTTATATGGTTTCCTCGGTAATTATATCGTATATAAACTTGATGCTGGATCTTTTAGACTGAGAATCTTCCGATGAATTGATATTATTTTGCTTAGGATATTTATTGTGTGGTAGTTACAGATTTTATATGGACCATTTATGGGAAATAATCTATATGAATAATTTATACTATATAGTAAGTTTTGAAAGACAAGGCTTTCATGTTATGATTACTAAAATTGGCTTCTTTTTCTTTTGTTTTTCTATGTAAATAGTTTCTGATTCTTATTGGCGTTGCATTTGGTATATGGTCCAAGTGCACCATTCTGTTATGATAAATTTAATGTAGATTATGAGTATTTTCCCAAGCACCTGAGATGGGTCTATTGGCAGGGATTTCCTTTAAAATACATACCTGACAAATCTTATCTGGGAAAAGTTGTTGCTATTAGCTTAAAACATAGTAGTAATCTTAAACTAGTATGGAAGAATCCCCAGGTATATATATTACATGAAATTACTTTGATGACAATTGTAATTATTTGCACCATTTGCTTGTCTGATTTTTCCTTTGAAAAAATTTCTCTTGCAGTTGCTGGAGATGCTAAAAATCCTCAATCTCAGTCATTCTGGGTACTTGACAAACACCCCTGACTTTTCAAAACTACCGAATCTAGAAAAGCTCATTCTAAAGGATTGTCCAAGTTTGTCCGAGGTACACCAATCCATTGGAGATCTAAGTAAACTTCTTCTGATAAATTTGAAGGACTGTACAAGACTTACAATCTCCCAAGAAGGACCTATGAGTTGAAATCTGTGAAAACTCTGATCATTTCTGGTTGTTCAAAGATTGACAAATTAGAAGATGATATAGAGCAAATGGAATACTTGACAACTCTAATTGCAAAAGATACAGCTATAGAAGAATTGCCCCGTATTATAGTAAGATCCCAAAGCATTGGATATATACCCCTATGTGGATATGAAGGATTATCACGTGATATTTTTCCTTCTCTCATTTTTTCTTGGATGTCACCAACAAAGGTGATTCCCCCATTCAGGGGCATGTTATCTTCTCTAATTTCCATTGATGTGCATAACTATAATCTGGGCTATCAATCATAAGTGCTTTCGAAGTGTTTTGGTGCAATGCAGCTCCGAGTTTCAATTGACTCAAGAATTAAGAAGAATTCTAAATTTTACTGAATCGAACACAACATCATATGCATGCATCACAAATTTCAGATCTTTCATTGATATCGCTTTCGATTGGAATGGGAAGTTTCCATATGGTCATCAATATTCTTGAGGAGAGCTTATCACAGGTTCCTTCTCTATCTTGTTATTTTCAAAACTAAAGTTGTGTTGATTGCCAAATGCCAAGCTTCAACATCAAAACTTAGTTAGGCTTCTGGGTTACTGTGTGGAAGGAGATGAAAAGATGCTAGTATATGAATATATGCCAAACAGAAGCTTGGATGCTTTCACTTTTGGTAGTCTTTGTTCACATCACAACCCCTCTACATACAACACATGTTGAAAGGCTTGTGAACATAAATCCCTTTATTATGCACTATAAATTGAAATTGTTGAGATATATAAAATCATTAATGTATTCTCACCCAATAGCTTAAGCTTATGGGTTGAATTGGTTCTTTACATGGTATCAAAGCCTCGGTGCATCGGGTTCGATCCTCACCGCCTCCCACTTTCTTTCTAGTAGAATTTTTTTCTTCGCACAGGTAGGGGGCCTGTGCATTGTCTATCCTTCAAGTCCAGTGGGCTCTCGTGTGAGCGGGCATGTTGAGATATATAAAACCATTAATGTATCCTCACCCAATAGCTTAAGCTTTTGGGTTGAATTGGTTCTTTACAGAAATCATATAGCTGAAATGGTGATGTCTTGAACTCGGAACAAACTACTATGTATATTTTGCTAGGCCACAAAAACATTACTGATTGAAAAGAATTGAGGCTTGCCTTAGGCCCCCAAGTAATAGGCACTGGTCATTTTTTTGTGTCTTCTGACCTTGTATTCCATTCCTCTTATCACCGTGTCAATTGTTATTAATTTGAGGTTTTCTTTTGGCTGACATAAGCGGATATGCCACTTCATTCTGTTTGAATTTATGCATAAATAGCAGTTCAGAAGCATGAATATAAATGTACTCAATAACAAGTCGAGGACATGCTCTCCTGTAAATTAACAAAGATTCGTCCTCTGGTGGATCGTTCCCATGCTTTCATGTTGTTTCAATTCTGAAAATTCAAGTATTCACTAGGCAATCTTAACAATGTACCTTTGTATAGTTTCATTATTAGTTTTCAACACTTTGTGTGTTTTAAAGTTCAGTGAAAAGCAAAGTAGCTTTTTTTTTTTGTAAGCTTTGGAGTTAACTGGATATATGTCTCTAGAGTATGCACTTGATGGACATTTTGTTAAACAGCGTGATTTGTAGTATGAGTTATACGGTTTCATCACACATATCTTAAGAAGAGTGAATTGGAACCATAAAATGTTGCAACCATACCTTCTGGGCCCATAAGAGACAGGCCCAAGCACGACATTAGAAGCCCAGCCCATTTGAGAGATTATTTTCAAAGAGAAATTGTTAGCTTTTATAGAAAAGCTGAGGAGATGATTGTAATTAGAAAATGTTGAAATGTTTCAGAAAAACGGTTATTTAGCCCATGAGGGGCGTGAATAGAAAATCATGAAAAGATTGGACAAAATTGCTTCTCTCTCAACTCAAACTTTCTCTCTCACACGTTTATTTCTCCTCCTTCCCTTCTAAACAGATCTGAGATCCTTCATTGGTGCTTTCATCTGACCTCTTCTTCCCGTTTTCTCATGGCTGAGAACACCAGAATACGTGAACTCCATCAGCGTTTGGAAACCTTGGAGCAGCAATTTCACGCTGCCGAATCGGTCCGTGCTCAACAACATTTGGACCTGCGTGATTCTCACGCCCATTTACTTGAGGCTCAGCAACAGATGCAAGAGTCCCAACTCCGTTCTCAGCAAGATCTAACCCGATTACTGGAATTGCAGCAACAGGCCCCAGGTGGTTCCGGTCCTGCGCGTGGTTTGTTAGGAGCTGCTCCTCATATGGGTTCTCGTCAGGTCGAGCTAGACTTTCCCCGTTTCCACTCTGGTGATCCCACCACTTGGATTATCGCTGTCGATCGCTACTTTACGTTCTATCAGGTTCCCTTACCTGATCGTGTAAATCTGGCTGCATTTCACTTGGACGAACCTGCTGCCAGTTGGTTTCTGGGCTCGGATCAGAATGGGTTATTGCCAGATTGGAGGACTTTTTGTGTGGCCCTGCACCGTCGGTTTGGGCCGTCCGAATTCGAAGACCCAGCTGGTGCTTTGGTAAAGATTCATCAAACTGGATCCGTGTTAGATTATCAGTCCAACTTTGAAAAACTTGTGAGCAAGGTTCCTGCCCTGTCTGCCACCTTATTACGTAGCATTTTCATTTCGGGATTAAAATCCCAGACCCGACGCTCTTTTTTGACTCATAGACCACATGACTATCACGAGGCTTTTTCTTTGGCATGATTTTATGAAGACCAATCCCTAGAGTTTCGTTCTTCTAAACCTTGGCAACCCTCTTCCAAACACCTTACCCCACCTGCTACCACTATGGTTGCCAACACCACTAAACCCATTTCTGCGTTGCCAACTCGCAGACTATCCCCAGCTAAAATGCAACTGAAATGAGAGAAGAATCTGTGTTGCACTTGTGATGAACCCTACTCCTTTGGCCACAAATGTAAAAGCGGTGCTACCTTGTTGTACTTTGAAGGACCTGAGGATGAATCCGCTTCTTCTTCTCTTTCACCCGAGGAAGATCCACCACCTGGTGAACCTACTCCAGCCATCAGTTTTAATGCTCTTTTTGGCCATCACAACCCCCGTTCCTTCCGTCTTCAGGGTTCTATACAGGGCAAAGGTGTCCAAGTTTTAGTTGATGGGGGTAGTACCCACAACTTCATTACGGCTCGGATGGCTTCTTTCACGGGTTTGACTCTCCACCACATTTCTCCTTTTCAGGTACAGGTTGGTAATGGTGAGGCTCTTCCTTGTGTTGCTTCCTGTACGGGAGTTCAATTGCTGCTTCAGTCTCATACCTTTGACGTTGACCTGTTTGTATTGGACCTTAAAGGGGCCGACGTCGTCCTGGGTATACAATGGCTGTCATCATTAGGCCCAATAGTCACCGATTATGGACGTCTGACTATGTCCTTTACACTCAATGGTGTTACTGTAAGTCTACATGGGGATGAATCCAGCATTCCCACACCACTCACTAATGCACAACTCCATAAATTAGTGGCCCAAGATTCTACCTCATCCTGTTTTATGTGTTTATCCAGCACTATTCCCGATACCACCTTATCCATTTCACCGCCCCACACACCGCCCCAAATCCAACATATCTTAGACCAATTCACTGATGTTTTCATTCATCCCACATCCCTACCCCCTGATCGCCCCTTTAACCATTAGATTCATCTAATGCCTAGCTCTAAACCAATACAAGTCCGTCCTTACCGCTACCCTCACTTCCAAAAAGCAGAGATTGAACGCTTGGTAGCTGAAATGCTAGAGACTGGCTTAATCCAACCTAGTCAATCACCTTTCAGTTCCCCTGTTCTTCTGGTACATAAGAAAGACGGCACTTGGCGGTTCTGTGTTGACTACCGTGCCCTTAACGCCATTACCGTGCCAGACAAATTTCCCATCCCCACGGTGGACGACCTCTTAGATGAGCTGCATGGTGCTCAGATATTTTCTAAACTAGACTTGCGGTCTGGGTATCACCAGATCAAGATGCACCCGGACGATGTCCATAAAACTGCTTTCCGCACCCACAGTGGACATTTTGAATTTCTGGTCCTTCCATTTGGGTTGTCTAATGCACCGGCAACGTTTCAGGCCACTATGAATCATGTTTTCAGCAGTTTCTTAAGGTGGTTTGTCATCATTTTCTTTGACGATATCCTCATTTATAGTCCGTCACTTTTGGAACACGCGGATCACGTGACACAGGTGTTACAAATCTTACGTCAACACCAGTTTTTTGCTAAACTAACGAAGTGTTCTTTTGCAGTTTCCTCTATTCACTTTCTTGGCCACATTATCTCTGCGATGGGGGTATCCCCTGATCCTTCTAAAGTGGATGCTGTGCGGCATTGGCCCATTCCTACTTCCGTGACCCAACTTCGTGCCTTTTTGGGCCTTTCGGGTTACTATCGCAGATTTATTGAGGCTTATGCTTCTGTGGCTGCTCCTCTCACGGATTTACTGGCCAAGGATGCTTTTGCTTGGAATCCAGCAGCCGACCAGGCCTTCATTGCCCTCAAGCAGCGTTTAACAACTGCTCCCATATTGGCTTTACCTAATTTTAACATTCCTTTTGTGTTAGAGACAGACGCCTAAGGTGTGGGAGTGGGTGCAGTGTTACTCCAACTGGAGCATCCTATTGCTTTTTTTAGTAGAAAATTATCCAAGCAGATGCAAGCCAAATCCACTTATATCATAGAGATGTATGCCATCACTGTGGCAATGGCCAAATGGCGCCAATACTTACTCAGAACCACTTTTGTCATCAAAACAGACCATAAGAGCCTTCATCATCTGATGACTCAAGTGACCTAAACCCCTGATCAACAACAATTTCTTGCAAAATTGTTGGGGTTCCATTTTATGATTCAGTACAAGACTGGAAAGTCCAATGTGACCACGGACGCATTATCGCATCAACCAGAGGGGACTGCGGTTTCTCCAATCCCTGCTCTCATGGCCATTAGTGGCCCTAAGTCCTAATACAGTTCCATACTCCGATCTGAATTACAAACAGATACCTATGCCATTACAATTTTACAATAATTACACAGTGCTCCTTCTACTTGTCCGCAATGGCAAGAGAAAAATGGCTTCCTCTTTCATCGTCATCGCTTATTTGTTCCGGCGGGCTCTTCTCTGATTCCAGCTCTCCTTCATGAATTCCATTCCTCCAAGGTGGGAGGTCACGCAGGTGTTCGCCGCACACTTCTTCGATTGACTGCTTCTTTTACTGGCAAAGTATCAAAAAAGATGTTCAGTAATATGTTCGTGGCTGTGAAGTGTGCCAGAAAACTAAGTCACCCAACCACTACCCTTACGGTCTTCTTCAACCGCTTTCTATTCCGGACACCATTTGGTCTGAATTGTCAAAGGATTTTATTACCCATTTACCCAATTCAGGTGGGTTTACAGGTATTATGGTAGTGGTGGATCGACTCACTAAAGCGGCTCATTTTGTGGCCCTATCTCCTAAATACACAGCGAGCAAGATTGCCCAGCTGTTTTGGGATAATATTGGCAAATTGCATGGACCGCCAAAATCCATCATTTCTGATAGAGATCCGATCTTTATCAGTCATTTTTGGTAGACCCTTTTCAAGTTACAAGGGACACAGCTCAAGTTTAGCTCCTCTTACCACCCGGAAACGGACGGCCAAACTGAGCGTGTCAATCGCAGTTTAGAACAGTACCTTCGCTGTTTTGTGCATGAACATCCTTCTGCTTGGTTTCGTTACTTGAGTTGGGCCAAGTATCATTTTAATACGGCCCATAACCGATCCTCAGGGTTCTCTCCATTTCAGGCCACGTACGGACGCGTTCCTCCTTGTTTGCTCGACTACTCACTGGGCACCACCACTATTGAAGCCGTGGATTCAGAACTCCAACAGAGATCTTCGATCCTTGCCACATTGAAACAAAATTTAAAAAAAAAGCTCAAGTCTTGATGAAGCAGTATGCTGATAGGAAATGCAAAGCCCTTACCTTTAAAGTTGGCGATCTGGTCCTCTTACGACTTCAGCCATACCATCAGGTGACAGTTCATCATCGTTCTTCTCAGAAACTTAGTCTTCGTTTCTTTGGCCCTTTTGAGATCCGAGAATGTATTGGCAAGGTCGCGTACCGTCTCCAGCTTCCTGAGGGGTCGCGTGTGCATCCGGTTTTTCACGTTTCCCTCTTGCGGCCCTTCGTTTCGTCCGGTCCACATCCGACTCCTAGATTCTCGATGGACGTTCCTTCCCTACCACCCATCTATAAACCCGCCGCTGTTGTATCTCACCGGACGATATGGCGTCGCGGCAAGGAAATCCCACAGGTGTTGATTCAGTGGCTGGGATTACTGCCGGATGCTGCTACGTGGGAAGATGAACGTTTTCTTCTAGAGGGTACCCTTGAAAAAGACAATCCTTTACCATCTGCACCAACTACTCAAGAGCGACGGGACAATGAAGGTACCACTCCTGCTGCCCCTGCTTTCTCTTCTCCCAATGCCGCGGAAGTGGTTGCCAGCTGCACTCCACATCAAGACACGGACCAGATCTTTCCAAACCAACAATTGGGCTCATTCCCCACTGGGCCCATGACCATCGTGGGCGAGGCTCAATCTGAAGGAGAAGGGGTTGTTGCAACCATACCTTCTGGGCCCATAAGAGACAGGCCCAAGCGCGACATTAGAAGCCCAGCCCATTTGAGAGATTATTTTCAATGAGAAATGTTAGCTTTTATAGAAAAGCTGAGGTGATGATTGTAATTAGAAAATGTTGAAATGTTTCAGAAAAACGGTTATTTAGCCCATGAGGGGCGTGAATAGAAAATCATGAAAAGATTGGACAAAATTGCTTCTCTCTCAACTCAAACTTTCTCTCTCTCTCTCTCTCTCACGTTTATTTCTTCTCCTTCCCTTCTAAACAGATCTGAGATCCTTCATAAAAGCACTTTGGGTTAATAACGGTCATCCTTTTTCTATGCGGTAAAAAAAACCGTAAGAACAAAGCCTTTTAATTTCTTTATGGGATCAAAATGTATCAATTAACCATATATGTGATACCATATTGGCACATCATAAGAGAAACCCCACCTTGTACGGCTAATCTATTAATTAAGTCTAACTTTGCACAGGAAACGTGAATACTTTTTATTATTAGATTAGACTAGAAAAATTACAACAAAACATATAAGGGTTAGATCCACAATGGATATATATTGGACCTTGCCAAGAATAAAAAGAAAAAGAAAAAGAAAATCTTCCTAAAAGTCGGTTCGAAATCGATTTGAAAATGGTTTTAGTTCGAAATTGGTTCGAAACTGCGGTTCGAGTCGAACCGATTCGAAACCGGTTCGGACCGACTTTTGGACTAATCCTTAAAAAAGATCCCGGAGAATCATCAAAGCATAAACAATCATATCAAGAGTTACTGCTTCCATTTTACTTTTGGAATCTATCCTTTGATCCAAATTCAAGAATTAATAGAATTTTACTAAGGTTCTGTGTGATATCTATAATACCCCATTACTGGACTGGCGTGTTATCATCAAATATGAAATTAAGCGTATTTACAATCACATTGATTAGTTAAAATTATGGATAAACTTTTTCACAAAAACATTGTTCATTTACTTTTTAAAACAAAACCGTAATTATAATAATGTAACATTCTCTAAACTGAGACCACTTCACTTAACAATTAACTTTAACCTTTTCATTATGATTAACTAGTCATCTAGGGCTTTTTGGAAAGATATTACAATAACCATTTGGTTAAGTATAGCCGGAGTTATTAAACATGCAACGTAGCTGAAGAAATCGAATTTTCACAATTAGATCATCAACTTCAATCCTCTACTGACATTGATGCACTCATCCAATGACTCTAATATTTTACTGGGTTATAACACTATGTGTTATCTTCACATGGGTTTAAACCTCACTCAATTTGGATCCCTGTAGCTCGAGTTGTGTCAATTTTACTAACTTATGTTCGTGCTAAAATTGGGTTGCGTGCTTAAGCGCGTTGAGAGCGCTTAAGCGCGCTCTTCGAACATTTCTTTCGCTCGGTAGAGCGCTTAAGCGCGATCCAACATGCTTAAGGGCGCACAGGAAGAGGAAATTGGTATTTTTAGGCCAAAAAGAGCGCTTAAGCGCGCTTCGACAGAGAAAAACAGGTCCTATCTGCATAATGGCACCTAAATTGATGGAGCATAGGGTGAATTTGATACCTAATAAACTAGACATGGCCAACAATGATCCAACACATATTGTGGCACTCATATCTCACCATATTCATGAACTTATCATTCAAATCAAAATGAGAAAACATTTTTCACATTCAATCAATGTTACAATAAATCATTTACAACAATATTCTTCAAGAAAATCACATGCCAAAGGACTTAGCTACAAAAGAGGACATGATCAAAGCTATTAGCCATATACAACAAGGAATTCAACACCACAATGATCATGCACTGAGTCCTCCCAAAATACATCATGTGGCCGCAAAATATACATATACATGTGACGATTTAAATGACATATTCATCTAAAATCCTAAATAGCATGAATCCAAAACACCGGGCTATCAACATATGACATCTAGTTCAAATACGGCCACTTGTCACTAGAGGCTCCATCAACATCTGTACCTGAGAAGGGGATCCCCAAAATACGGGGTGAGATATACGAATATATCACAGTAAACCAGGGGTCCTTGGAGCATCTCTCCACCCCATAATTCACTCACAAGGTAATAGAAATAACAATAAATAATTCAATAAATACATATCCATGCAGTGTGTAACAAACATCTCTAGGAGACATCCCTCGAGCTCTCATGTTGTCCTAATGATACTCAGATGCAAATAGTCCTACTGGCCAGCTAAATTACCAAGTATGAATTACGCATCATCTTGCAACATACAGAATATAGGGAAACACCATCCTATGCCACACCAAATGCATACACATACGTATAACAAAGCATTAAACTAATTTATTTCATTTACATACCCTATCAACAACCACTATCCATTCCGGGCTTGGTGGAACAATAAAGGGATCAATTCCCAAGGTCTGAAGGCTTACCTCAATTTGCTTTCAACTCAACCTTTGTTCACCACCAATTACAACAATCAAACTTCACAAACAAACAACAATCCAAATGAGCTAATCAAGCTTCATAGCTTCCTTCGATGGGTGGTCTTTCAATGTTGGTCCACAAGGCTCAATCCTAGTAATCACAAGGACACAAATCAAACATCAACCAACCAATGGCTCAACAATGCAAGCATATTTGCTACTAAGGCATGCCAACTTTACAAAATTTATCAAAGATGACCCAATGGTTTCATAACTCATTTTCACCGATTAAATGTCATTCCTAGCATTTTTCACAACATACACTAAGCCTCAATTCTCCTTAAACATAGCCAATCTACTCACATTATTATAAAACCCTAAAATTTCCAACTTAATAAAAATATGAAAAAGATGAGGGTTCCTTACCACAACCAACCCACAATGCCTCAAGGAAGGATTTCCAACTCTCAAAGAGATAATGCAAAGCTCCAAGCTCCTAGAAAAGCTTAAATTTTGTGGCCCCTTCAAGCCAAAATCTCCCAACTCAAGCCCCCTCAATGGTATCCAAGCTATGGGTTGTGTTTTCCTAACAAAACTAAGCAACTTTTCCTTTTGTCCCACTTAAATCAATGAAGAAACCAAGAAGCTAGGTCTTCAAGCTTTCTCCAATGGCTTCTTCAATTTTTTTCCAAAGAGAGGGAGAGAGAGGGACGATGGAGGTGGCTCAAAATGAGTGAAAATGTCTTTTAGAAAGCATAAAGCAACTTTCAATCGATAAAAACTCATCTATTTATTCACCTTCATTCACTTCCAAACTTTACCCAATAGACTATAATATTTTCTAGGAATATCCCTAATTCTACCTTTATATTTTGGGTACTTTTTCCTACAGATATTTTTACCACATAATTTTTATTGACTGCACTTTTTACCTCCAAAGTAACCCTAATTAATTTAATTAGGTATTTTAATTCTTTCAACCCACTAATACATGCTTAATTACTTAATTACATGTAATTTACTAATTAATCAGGTTAGGGCTATTATAATATCATCGTGGGGAACCAAGTCACCATATGAATATGGGGCTACCTATACCATTCTAGCCCATGAGTTGAGGAATCAGAGTTTGCATTATAGAGACCTGATCAAATCCATTGGTCAAAGTCTTGAGCCCAAACAGTTAGGTTTAATAAAGGATCTATGGATCCATTCCCTTACTTTGGTTCAATAATAATAGTTACCTTGATTGTTAGCTTTAGTGAGCTTATCTATTTCCTCCTTTACAATGTCTATGTGAGAGTAGTCTCTGTGTATTGACGTGAGTCGTCGAACTCACGTAAATTACCATGTGTGTAAAAATTAGGATTTATAGTAAAGTGGGCAACCTAAATTGTCTCTCATGAAATTTGCAAGGTAATAAACTGCTCAATTATAAACAGTAAATAAAGGGGGAGGGGTAGTGCAATTAAAAACAGAAAAGTAAACAGGATTTAAAAAATGAAATTTATCAAATTAAAGACAACCAACCCAAGAATTAGGATTCCGTGAACATCCATCATTGGGCAAATAATTACCAAATCGTGAACCTAAGCGAATCGTAATTCCTGCATTCTGTTAGGAACCCCTCTCTAGACGATCATAACCTAGCGTTGGGTAAATATGGCGTGTCTACTAGCATAATCATAGGGTTTCAACATGTTTGACTTCAGATCATTAGGTCATTCAACCTAAATATTAAATCTAACATTTAATCCCTTACCTTGGGTGCAATCACAAAACTCGAATCCAACTTAAAGGAAGAGAAGCAATTTGGTTAGAAAAACACAGGTCATCCAAATTTAACCGCAAAATTCTTAATTCTTGGATTGGTCAAGGAGCGCTTAGCTTAGCAAGTCTAAGTAGAAAATCATAATTAAAAGAAAGAAAATGAAGAAGAAAAGGAAACTTTATTAATATCCAAACTGTAAAAACACAAACTAAGACAATTTAACGAAAACTAAAACTAACTAACAAGGTTTCCTAATCATGTCTTTTTATAGGCACTACAAAAATGACTTAGAATAAAAGGAAACAAAATATAACTAGTGGATTTGGGCCTCATAGACACTAGGTTCCTAATTACAAACTTAAGCTCAATTAATTAACTAAAACTCCCATCATCACGTTTTCAACTTCATCTCCAATTTTTACCATTTTCTTGTTAGAATTTGGCTTCCATGTCCTCATAACAATTGCAGATCTTTGAGTTATCTGCAAAATGGGACAATAATGGGATTAATCAGATAACTAGTGCAAAGGTTATGCTCAAAATACGAAAGCAATTTAAATCTGGAAATTTAGTACGAAATTCAAATTAAACCCGATTAAAAACCCAACATCTAATTTAACCCAAAGACCATTATTTAAACACTAAACTATCCTAAAATCACTAATCAAGAGAGAAATGAATAAGTGTAATAAATATCAATTATTAAATCCCCCCACACTTATCCTTTTTGCACTCCTGAACAAAATTAAGAGTTAAAGCGAAACTAAGAGATATGACAAGACAACACAAAAGACTAAAAGATTAATCAATCCTTCCTAACAATTTCCAATAATACAAAAATATGAACAAGGATTACAAAGCTTTAAAAGATCAACCAATTAAGATAGAAATTCCTTCATCTTAAATTATAAAACATATTAATCTCATTCACTAATGATAAACACACAATATGGTCTCTCATGGGATGCTCTCAATCAATCTCCCAAGTGTACATGGTAAATCACTATATCACTCAAGTTCCACTCAAGAAAATTATCTTACCATAGGCTTGCTCAAATTCTACTTCTCCACTACTCATATTACATGCATGCATAAATTAAGAGGACTTTTTATTCAAGGTTGTAATGGGGCTAGGGTGAAGGTATTAAATTGTAATTGATTAAAACTTGTTAAGTACATGATTTAATTTATATCATCTTCGGCCACTAAGTGGTTGAAAAGGAAGATGGAAGTTTATCATGTTGTTTAATTGATAACTATTTGAATTAGGTTATAAAATGGTGCATGAAATGTTTTAGGGAAATCATGTAAAGATGAGTATAATGATGAGGCCATAATTCGGCCATCCCTAAGTAAATAGCACAGGTAGTTATTTAAATTCAAGTAAGGTGATTTAAGAAATTAGGTAAGCCACTTAGGTTAATTGATGAATTAAACTTATTCAGTAATTGATAATGTCTTATTTGTGACAATAAAGTGTGCACTGGAGGAGTATATTAAATGATCAAGTCGCTTGTGAGGAAAGCTTCACAGGTAAGCTATAGGTTTAAGGAGTTTTCTCCTAACTTGTTGTTCTACCAGAATCCTGTGTGATGATAGTTTTATGTCTATATCAATGATGTGGTTAGACAATGGTATATTGGATTCATATGATAAATAATATTTGATTGTGTGAGAAATGTTATTGTATGATCTATCTAGTATGTCTGATGATATATGATAGGTCTAAGGTTTTGACATGTGTAACACCCCGTCTGCAGCCGGTGTATTAACATACAAGAAGTATTTAAAGCGCAACTTACAATAAATAAATGTGGAAGCAATATACTATTTTCTTCAAATAAACAAGGGCTAATCCTCATGATGGATTAACTTTTCCTTTTAATAACAATGCTTGTGTAATTGCAACACAAAAATAAAACCTGAAATACCTTGTAAGAACCCGCAACGTTAATTAAGGAAATTAATTAATTAAATGTGAGAATTAGGAAATAATTCCATAATTGACCCAAATAATTATTATGAGTCTTTATTAATTATAGTAAGTGAGTAATAATGCTGAAAGTCGCTTTTCTGACAAAAAGTGCAGATACCGGTTCTGCTACTCGGTATAAATGTGTACCGATGAAGTATCCCGGAAAATTATAATAAGTGCATGAATATTCCTAGAATATTACATAGGACTAGTAAAACAAGTTTCAGGTCAAAATAATTAGAACTGGTGCCAGAACTGATAATGGCTATGGAAAAGCACGTACCGGAAAGCTGCTGCGAAAAATAAAATAAAAATTATGATAAATCTTAGAAAAATGAGTAGGTTCTGATTCCAAAGTTGGGATCAAATTGCTAAGCGTAGCAATTAGCGCTAATACAGTGCGATTAAAACTTAAGTAGCTATATATAGCAAAGTGGCACAAAACCCTAGGCCATATTGTGCCTTCTACGTAGGAATTTCTGGAGCTTGAGAGTCAGCCACCTTGCAACCTCTTCTTCCCCTCCATTGAAGCTCCAACAGAGCATTTTTCCTCCTACTTCTTTCATCAATCCTCCTTGGGTGTGTGAGATAAAGCATTGGGAGTGGGTGGGAGACATTGTTTCTGAACTTTGGGTCTCTATTTTGTTGAGCTTTGGGGCTGAGTTCATAAACCTTGTTGTAAGAGCCATTGTCATGGCATTTTGAGGTCCAAGGAGTGACCTTTGTGAAAAAAGAATCCATCTTTGTGTGCTATTTTCGTGCACCTTCAAAGTCAGAATCTTTGGAGCTGATTGTGAGCTCCAAGAGCAGCCTTTGTTATGTTTTAAGCCTTGGGGCAAGTTGTCTAACCTTGATCATGAGTTTTAATGCTTAAAAAGGAAGTATTGTCATGTTTAATGAGTTAAATGGGTAACCAACCTAGACATGAACCTAAAAATGGATAAAGATGCATGCTTGGACATTGGAATGGGTTAAAAACCCAACCTTGGAAGTGATACTTCGAAATGCATAAACTGCATTCTATCGCAAAATATCCGGATATGGATATCCGGATATGGATATCCGGATCCGGATATTGATATCTGGATATAGGCTCTAAGATATCCGAATATGGATATCCGGATATGATATCCGCATATTCATATCCGGATATGATATCCGGATATTGATATCCGAATATGCCCCCGACATATATCCCGATATTCTGGCTTTTCAAAGAATAGTGGCTGCACTATTTATATAGAAGGCTTGTAGGGGTTTGTGGACCCTATACAGATGAAGTTGAACTTCTGTAATGATTAATGCAAGTCAGAACCTAAGTGTTTAAGGGCTTAAGGCTTTGTGAGAAGCCTAAAGACATGAAACGTAAGAGAAAGGCGTTGTCTTTACGAATATGCTTGTAGAGTATGGATATTGATATTGTTGTTGGTCCAAAACAGATTGTGATTCTTCTGTGTGTGGACTCTTGGCTTGGATAGTTAGCTTGCAAGGTAGGCTTTTGTGTCCTCTGCTTTGCCATTGTTGGTTCCACCATGTCCCTTGGGGGATGGTTTATATGCATGATGTGGTTTTTATGTATTTTTTATTGAAATGCTATGGACCTGTTAAGTGCAATGTTTTTTAATATGTATGTGGTGTTACGCCTTGACAGGAGGCCAAGGGGTGGTCCTGCAGGCGGGTACAGCAAGGGCTGGTACTGTGTGGGTAATAGACGTATTCATGCACTTCTCTGATCAGTAGAATAGTTATAACACACATGACATGATTATCTGCTGCATTGCACTATTTTGGAACTTATATTGAATAAATGCTTTTGAACTTATATTTGCACATGTAAGTGAGCTTGGGGTGGAAGACCCTTGAGGGCCCCTTGTCTTACTGAGATTGCAGGAGTTGAGACCTCTAGTGGCAGGAGGCCGGAGCTTAGCTGATTATATGCTATTATGATGATTTTGCTGGATGCTGACTTTGCTTTATATTTTGTATCATGTTATTTGATATGAGACTGCTGTTGGGCTTTGTTGCCTTATTTGGTGAGCATGGGGATTGTCCATGCCACATTGACTTGACTTTATGTTTTTAGACTTGAGTTGTAATAATGTATCAGGATATTTTCCGGATCACGTGTTGTAGATTCGTGACTTAGATACTCACTGTTATTTATATATTGAGGTATTTCAGTTAGTTATCTTTGCAATTTACATACAGGCGATGTTTTTTTGAAAATGATTAAGTAATCAACTTGTCTAAGTATAATGACGTCATAATTGAATGAAAGAAAAAGATATTTCGCAATTTAATTAAGCGTGGCTTAATACGATGACATGTTAACAAACTGGATATATACTAGGTGTTGCATTTTATGGTATCAGAGCACTTTCTAGGGAAAAGCCTGTATGTATTGCAATAACTTAGGATGTTTGTTGTGAGTCTGTCTTTTGTGTTCTTTCTGATGGGTTTTATTATGATAATGCATAAGTGACCACATTGTGTGGGCCGAATCAACTCATTCTTTATGTAACTTGTGCAGAGTCATGGTCTAACCCAGGAGGAACTGGGACAATAATGAGGATCAACCTGATCCTGTCCTGGATGCATTTGCTGAGATGCAGGTGGCTCGACAAGCCAACCAGGAGGCCATGAGATTTGCAAACCAGGCCATGTTGGACGCCGTCAAAGAGGCGAACATGAGGGCCACCGAGGATATTTTGGAGGAAAACCGCATGGCGAACATGACTATGATGAGAGACATGTTAGAGGAGATGAGGGCTGGTCCTGTTGTTGGCCAGTTTCCTACACCACCACCTCCACCGCCACCACTGCCTCCACCTCCACCTATTCTTCATGATGAGAGCCAGAGCAAAGTTGGGGGCTCTGGTCAAGTTACTAGGGTGATGGAGCCCTACTTGGAGCCTGCTGAGGATCGCGATACGATTGATCGCCGGCTGAATGCTTTCCATAAGCATAAGCCACCTTCATTTGATGGGCCTTCTGATCCCATTGCTGCTGCTAGATGGCTCCAGGCCCTGGACAAGATATTCAGGGTGATGCAATGTACGGACCCGCAGAAGCTTACGTTTTCCACTTACATGCTGGAGGGCGATGCCCATGAGTGGTGGACAAACACCTCGCATGCTTTTGAGATGCAGGATCATGTGATGACATGGCCATTCTTTGAGGATTGCTACCTTGGCAGATACTTCTCTTTGGATGCGAAGGAGAGAAAGCATGGGGGAGTTTGACAGGTTGGTACAGGGCTCAATGTCTGTGGACGAGTACCTGGCCAAGTTTAATGAGCTGGTAAAGTTTACGCACTTTCGGATGATGATGGCTACTCCGACCTTCTTGGCTTCTAAGTTCCGTAGGGGACTTAGTGAGGTGATTGCAGATCACATTGCTGGAGCTGCCTCTAGAGACTTTGGTACACTGGTACAGCAGTGTAAGGACATAGAGGATGTCTGCATTACGAGTAAGGCCAAGTGAGCCAAGGTTGAGGAGACGAAGGGAACGGGTGGTTCCACTTCCTAAAAAGACAGGAAGTTTGCTGGAAAGGGTAAACGAAAGCAGTTGGCTGCTAGGCAGGCGCCTGGTCAGTTCAAGAGAACTTCTAAGTCGGGAGTGCAGCGAGGCCTCTACCTCCCAGATGTACGGGATGCGGGAGGACTCGTTTGGGGCCGTGTGCTACCGGCCAGACTATTTATTTCCAGTGTGGTAAGGAGGGCCACTATACCAGAGATTGTCCGTCGTCGACGGCGGGAGCTGCTGCAGTTCGGGTAGTTCCACTTCAGATGGTTCCCCTTCCACCACCAGCGGCACCTGTTGTGCCACCTGCCACGGGGCGAGTTTATACCTTGGATCGTCAGTAGTCGGACCGAGCTTTGAACCTTGTGAGAGGTACTATTAAAGTTGGTGGATCATATGTTGATGTATTATTTGACTCTGGGGCTAAACATTCCTTTATTGCTACCCCAATTGCTGTAGGGCTTGAGTAGCCCATGTCTGTTCTTTGTCCACCGTTGCGGGTGACCACCGCCACCGGAGAAAGGTGTGATTCCTCCACTGTTCATCATGATGTGGCATTTCAGTGGGATGACCGTGTGTTCTCGGTGGATCTGATAAGATTGCCGATGGCCAACCTTGAGATTATTCTGGGCATGGATTGGTTGTCCAAAAACTGTGCACTGATTGACTGTTGTGCCAAGAAAGTGGTGATGTCTCCGTGTGGGTCCACAGCCAGTTCCTCGCCGTTCATTTCAGTCCTGCAGGCTAGGAGGGCCTTGAGAGCAGGGGCTTTTGGCTATGTGATGTTGGAAGGTCTGGTGAGTCGGACACGGGAGGATCTCACTGGCATTCCTGTGGTGGGAGAGTTCCTCGAGGAGTTTCCTGAAGAGTTTCTTGAGTTTCCACAATCGAGGGAGATAGTGTTCTCCATAGATCTATTTCCTGGTGTGGGGCTTATTTCACTAGCTCCATATCGGATGTCGCCACCAGAGTTGGCTGAGTTGAAGAAACACATTGAGGACCTTTCGGGGAAAGGCTTCATTCGGCCGAGCGTGTCTCCATGGGGAGCACCGGTTATATTTGTGAAAAAGAAAGATGGGACCATGCGATTGTGCACCGACTACAGGCAGTTGAACAAGGTGACAATCAAGAACAAGTATCCCCTTCCTCATATTAATGATCTGTTGGATCAACTGAAGGGTTCTTGTGTGTATTCGAAGATTGATCTCCGGTCCGGATACTATCAAATTCGGGTGAAGCCGGAGGATGTCCCTAAGACCGTATTTCATTTGAGATACGGTCACTATGAGTATATGGTGATTCCTTTTGGACTCACCAATGCTCCCGCAGTGTTCATGGATTACATGAACATGATTTTCCAGCCGTACCTGGATCAGTTTGTGATCGTCTTTATTGTTGACATCTTGATTTATTCCAAGACGGAGGAGGAACATGCAGAGCACTTGAATATTATGTTGCCGGTGTTGAAGGGGAAAAAGCTATATGCTAAGCTTTCAAAATGTGAGTTTTGGCTCAAGTCTGTGAAGTTTATGGGTCATGTGATATCTGCAGAGGGAGTTACAGTTGATCCAAACAAGATAGAGGCTGTGCTAGATTGGGAGAGGCCCAAGATGGTACCGAGGTGAGGAGTTTTCTGGGTTTGGCCGGTTACTACCGGGGAGGTTCATAAAGGGATTCTCCATGCTGGTCTTACCTTTGACTCGCCTCACTCGGAATGAGACTCCATTCGTATGGATTCACGAGTGTGAGGAATGCTTTCAGGAGTTGAAGGAGAGACTGACTACTCACCTGTGTTGGTCCTTCCTGATCCTGTTGAGGAAGTTGAGTTGTACACCGACGCCTCCGGATAGGGGCTAGGCTGTGTGTTGATGCAGCTGGGTAGAGTGATTGCTTATGCTTCGAGGCAGTTGAAGCCTCATGAGGAGATATACCCGACTCATGACTTAGAGTTGGTTGCTATTGTGTTTGCTTTCAAGATTTGGAGACACCATCTCTATGGCATAAAATTTGTCGTGTTTAGTGACCATAAGAGTTTAAAGTACCTGTTTGATCTAAAGGAGCTGAACATGAGACAGCGGAGATGGATGGAGTATTTGAAGGACTACGACTTTGACTTGAAGTACAACCCTGGAAAAGCCAATGTGGTAGCTGATGCTTTGAGTCGGAAATCCGTGAGTCTATCCAGTTTGATCATGGGTGACTATGTTATCATTGAATAGTTTCGAGATCTGACGGTGACCTCTTTGTTTGGGGGTGCACTTCTCGAAATGGAAACCGAGCAAGTTGAAAATGAGCTCATGGAAAAGATAAAAGAGGCGCAAGTGCAGAGAGAGTGCCTGGATTATGTGAAGAACCAAGACGGTGTATCTTGGAATGAGGATGGGCTGATGACCTTTCAGAAGAGGATTGTGATTCCTCGAGGTCCCTTGACTATTGAGGTGATGACTGAGGCTCATAAGGGCCATTTTACGGTTCACCCTGGTGCTACAAAGATGTATCAGGACTTGAAGAGGAACTATTGGTGGCCGGGCATGAAGAAGGACATCGTTATTTTTGTTTCCAAGTGTTTGATTTGCTAGAAAGTAAAGACAGAACACCAGAAGCCGTCTGGTAAGCTTCAACCTCTTGAGATTCCGGAATGGAAATGGGATAGCATTTCCATGGACTTCGTGGTGGTTTTACCGAAGACTCAGGCTGGTTATGACTCTATCTGGGTCATTGTGGACAGATTGACCAAGTCTGCCCATTTTCTTCCAATGAAGGTGAGCTTCACTATAGAGCAGTTGGCCCAACTGTATGTTCGCGAGATTGTGAGGCTTCACGGGGTGCCCGAGAGTATCATTAGTGATAGGGACCCGAAGTTCACATCTCGATTCTGGGAGGCGCTGCAGGAGGCTTTTGGTACACAGTTGAGACTGAGTACAACCTATCATCCTCAGACTGATGGACAGACTGAGCGCACCATCCATACATTGGAGGACATGTTGAGGGCTTGCACGTTGGAGCAGGGTTCAGCATGGGATAGGTACCTTCCATTGGTGGAATTTTCGTACAACAACAGCTTCCATGCTAGCCTGGGCATGGCAGCCTACGAGGCGTTGTGTGGTAGGAGGTGTCGGACTCCTACCTGCTGGTCTGAGGTTGGAGATAATGAGTTATTTGGCTTGGACTTTGTCCAAGATACTAACCAGCAGATCCAGTTGATCCGTGAAAAGCTGTAGCAGGCGCAGAATCGCAAGAAGAGTTACTATGATGTTAAGCATCGTCCACTAGAGTTCAGTGAGGGTGAGCACGTGTTTGTGAGACTTTCACCTGTCACCGGTGTTGGTCAGGCCCTCGGAGTGAGGAAGCTGAGCCCTCGGTTTATTGGGCCCTACCAGATCCTTGGTAGAGTAGGACATGTTGCCTACCGGCTTGCCTTGCCTCCGAACTTGGCCATCATCCATGATGTGTTTCACGTGTCTCGGCTTCAGAACTACGTAGCAGATCCTTCGCATGTGGTGCAACCGGATGATGTGGAGGTTCGGGAGAACCTAAAGACTCCCGTCAGACCACTCAGGATTCTCGATCGCGGCGAGAAGCAGCTAAGGAGCAAGACCATTCCGATGGTCAAAGTGCAGTGGACTGGGCGAACTCCTAAGGAGTGCACTTGGGAGCGAGAGGATGAGCTTCTCCGGCAGTACCCTGAGTTTCGAGACAGGTATGTTTCGGAATTTGAGGACAAAATCCTTAAAAACGTGAGGTGAATGTAAAAACCCGCACCGTTAATTAAGAAAATTAATTAATTAAATGTGAGAATTAAGAAATAATTCCATAATTGACCTAAATAATTATTATGAGGATTTAATAATTATAGCAAGTGAGTAATAATGTTAAAAGTCGCTTTTCTAACGAAAAGTGCAGATACCAGTTCTGCTACTCGGTATAAATGTGTTCCGACGAAGTATCCCCGAAAATTATAATAAGTGCATGAGTTCCTAGAATATTACATAGGACTAGTAAAACAAGTTTCAGGTCAAAATAATGAGAACTGGTGCCAAAACTGATAATGGCAATGGAAAAGCGCGTACCGGAAAGGTGTTGCGAAAAATAAAATAAAAATATGATAAATCTTAGAAAAATGAGTAGGTTCTGATTCCAAAGTTTGGGATCAAATTGCTAAGCCTAGCAATTAGTGCTAATACAGTGCGATTAAAACTTAAGTAGCTATATATAGCAAAGTGGCACAAAACCCTAGGCCATATTGTGCCTTCTAGGTAGGAATTTCTGGAGCTTGAGAGTCAGCCACCTTGCTACCTCTTCTTCCCCTCCATTGAAGCTCCAAGAGAGCATTTTTCCTCCTACTTCCTTCATCAAGCCTCATTGGGTGTGTGAGACAAAGCATTGAGAGTGGGTAGGAGACCTTGTTTCTGAACTTTGGGTCTCTGTTTTGTTGAGCTTTGGGGCTTAGTTCATAAACCTTGTTGTAAGAGCCACTGTCATGGCATTTTGAGGTCCAAGGAGTGACCTTTGTGGAGAAAGAACCCATCTTTGTGGGCCATTTTGGTGCACCTTCAAAGTCAGAATCTTTGGAGCTGATTGTGAGCTCCAAGAGCAGCCTTTGTTCTGTTTTAAGACTTGGGGTAAGTTGTCTAACCTTCATCATAAGTTTTAATGCTTAAAAAGGAAGTCTTGTCATGTTTAATGAATTAAATGGGTAACCAAACTGGAGATGAACCTAAAAATGAATAAAGATTCATGCTTGGGCGTTGGAATGGGTTAAAAACCCAACCTTGGAAGTGATAATCGCGAAATGCTGAAACTGCATTCTGTCACGAAATATCCATATATGGATATCCGGATAATGATATATGGATATGGGCTCTGAGATATCCGAATATGGATATCCAGATATGATATTCGGATATTCATATCCGTAAATATGATATCCGGATATGCTCCCAACATTATTCGGATATTTTGGGTTTTCGAAGAATAATGGTTGCATTGTCCATACAGAAGGCTTGTAGAGGTTTGTGGACCCTATAAAGATGAAGTTGAACTTCTGTAATGATTAATGCAAGTCAAAACCTAAGTGTTTAAGGGCTTAAGGCTTTGTGAGAAGCCTAAAGACATGAAACGTAAGAGAAAGGCGTTGTCTTTACGAATATGCTTGTACAGTATGGATATTGATATTGTTGTTGGTCGAAAACATATTGTGATTCTGCTGTATGTGGACCTTGAGTTGTGTTGACTCTTGGCTTGGATAGTTAGCTTGCAAGGTAAGCTTTCGTGTCCTCGACTTTGCCATTGTTGGTTCCACCATATCCCATGGGGGGATGGTTTATATACATGATGAGGTTTTCATGTACAGCAAGGGCTGGTACTGTGTGGGTAATGGATGTTTTCCTGCACTTCTTTGATCAGTAGAATAGTTATAACACACATGACATGATTATTTGCTGCATTGCACTATTTTGGAACTTATATTGAATAAATGCTTTGAACTTATATATGCACATGTAAGTGAGCTTGGGGTGGAAGATCCTTCAAGACCCCTTGTCTTACTGAGATTTCTGTTTAGAGATCTAACCCCATGTTTGGGACACCATTTTCAGGTTCAGGTAAGGCGAGGGTAGAGACCTCTAGCGGCAGGAGGCCGGAGCTTAGCTGATTATATGCTATTACGATGATTTTGCTGGATGCTGACTTTGCTTTATCTTTTGTATCATGTTATTTGATATAAGACTGTTGTTGGGCTTTGTTTCCTTATTTGGTGAGCATGGGGATTGTCCATGCCACTTTGACTTGACTTTATGTTTTTAGACTTGAGTTGTAATAATGTATCAGGATATTGTCCGGGTCACGTGTTGTAGATCCGTGACTTAGATACTCATTGTTACTTATGTATTTGAGGTATTTCAGTTAGTTATCTTTGCAATTTACATACAGGCGATGTTTTTATGAAAATGATTAATTAATCAACTTGACTAAGTATAATGACGTCACAATTGAATGAAAGAAAAAGATATCCGCAATTTAATTAAGCGTGGCTTAATAGATGACATGTTAACAAACCGAATATATACAGGGTGTTACATACCTCGTACATATAATTAACAATTCAAAAGCATCCATAACACTTGGTTCTACAATACAAATACTCAAGTCAACAAATAACAGATTATTTAATAGTGGCATAGACAACTCCTATGCTCACCACAAATAATAACATAATCCATCAAGTCTAGTCATAATAAAGTCTCCTTATGGTAGATTGGATAATCATAATATGCATGACTTATAACAATAATGCAATCTCTATGCTGGTCTCTTGCCTCTATCAGTGTCTGTCTCATGAACGTCATCTACTGAAAATGTGCCCCAAAAAGGGGTGACATTTCTAACAGAAATCTCAGTAAAACAAGGGGTCCTCAAGGAATCCTCCACCCCAAGCTCACTTACAGGTATAATATAAGTTCTAAAGCAGTGCATGCAGTACATAAAGAAGCAGAATAATAACAAGATAAAGGGAATGGCTATACCGGGCCATTTATAGCAGTAAGTAATGCAATATATAAAATGAGCATATTATGCAATATATCAAATGAGTGTGCAATGCCGCATGTGTCCATGTCATGTGCGTATGCATCCTACTGGCCAGAGAATAAAAGGTAGGGATTACGCACGTCTGCAACCCACAGTACAAGGCTCCTCCCTTGTACCTCACCTATGGAGTTACCATCTTGTATGTGGCCCACATACTCAGGGATTATCATCTAGGGTGGATCACCCCACATACATAACATATGGAAAATGCGCTATATCATAATCCAACTCAACAGCATATCCAATACTCATAACATAACATATATAATTTCCAGAAAACATACCATGCACATAAACCAATCCCCCATGGGATTTGGTTGAACAAGTAATGGCTAAAACCGAGGACCAAAAGCTTACTTGTATCGGTAAAGTCCTCTAATACCAACTCAGTATCAACGTGGCCACCAAGAACCAAACAATCCAGTCAGTTACAATCTAGTTTAATGGAAAACACATCATCAATAATCATATCTTACAATTTCATGTAAAATGGAACATGTTTTCTTTTTCATTTAGTGTACAAAGGCTTCTCCCAAAGCCCACAAGCACAAACCATCTTTACCATTTTTAAAACTTAAATTGTAACTCTTTACCAAAATTTTTAAAATTTCAATATGTTAAACTAGACATCCCAAGCTTTCCAACAACATATTTTATGTCTCATCTGGAGTTCTATAACTCCGGTTATGTTTTTCGCAATGTGACTGTGGCAAACTGAATTTCCAGCAACTAAGTTGCGATCTCAGACTGACACTGCGATCAAACAACTTATCCAATAGCTACGAAATTTTACAGAGTTGTAGGCCTATGTCTTAGCTTCACATAGGTTCAAACGACACTGGATTTTGAGCTCTGTAACTCCAGATATCAAATTTTTACTAAAATAGATTCATTGCTGTCTACATATCCACATATCATATCCGGATATGCCATGTCCAAATATCATATCTGGAAATTTCACGACAATGGCCAAAAATAGCAGCCCAACACATAAATATCCATTAAAATGCAATCTTTTACCTAGATACATCTATCCCATCATCTTAGCACGCATTTTAACACTTAGGTTCATCAACCAACGTTCAAGTTATCAAATCTCATAATTGTACATCTTCAAATCATGTTATTTTCATAAAAACACTAAGGGAAGTGTTGAGGTATATACCTATGAGCTTCATAAAAACACCAACGTTCAAGTTATCAAATGTCATAATTTTACATATATGGACTTCCTTAGAAACCAATTTCGTGGAGCAATTCCTTGTGGTTGAAACATGAGAGGAGGAGCCTGTACTTCTCTCGGAAGTTTCATATGTGCATTCCTTTTTTGTTAAGTTGGCTAATGGAATGACTCTAGTGATATATATATATATATGGAAAAGTGTTTCTCTTGTCGCAGGAGATAAAATTATCTCCTCCAACCCCAAAACTATGTCTTTTTGAGGGTTGAGGGAATCAATGAAGGGTATTTTAGTAATTTTATTTAGGGACAGGATATTGTGACAACCAACTAAAGTTATGACCAATCATCTCACCGTTAGATTAGTAGTAGCAATCCGACGGTCCTCATTGGTCTTTTAAATAGCCCCTCTATATTCGTTTCTCTCTCCCCCTTCTCTCTTTGTTCCCTTCTCTCTCTCACTATACACTCTGCCACCGTAGCTGTTGCCCATATCCTCTGTCCTGACGGCGCTGCCTGCCTCTGTCGTGCCTCCGCTGCTGCATCCTGTGGAGAGCTTCACCTAATACACGAGCTAGGGTTCGATTTTTACCAGATTCATTTTTTTGAGCAGATCAATTATCGCGGTTTTGTAAGTGCAATTAATATTTGATTCGAGATTCATCAAAGGCATAATGTCACTAATCGAACTTTTGAGGCTTTGAAGGCACGGTTTCCTATATTGATGTCCGCTCCTCCATACCCATTACAAACACAGGTGAACCCATAATTTTGATCTGCTAAAAAAATCCAAATAATTGATCTTCTCATTATTCACGATTTCCTATATTCGTTTTGCAAGTGAGCTAGGGTTCTATTTTTCGAGATTCGATTTTTCTTGTCTATTCAAATTTTGATTTGTAATAATTTTTCATTTTTTGTAGGTACTATTTTCCGTGAACCCATTATATGTCGTTGATTGAACAGCTCACTTGCATCCTGTGGGTGGTAACCACTGGGAATCAAAACAACGAAGAGATAAAATCTTAATAATACCTTTGATGAATCTCGAATCAAGAAAATGAATATGCTCAAAAAAATTTACGGTGATTGATCTGCTTTGCCCAAAAAAATTTAATAATACCTTTGATGAATCTCGAATCAAATATGGGCGGCGGCGGTGGTGGCAGAGTGTATAGTGAGAGAAAGAAAGGAACAGAGAGAGAAGGGGGATAGAGAAATGAATATAGAGGGGCTATTTAGGAGACCAATGAGGACCGTCGGATCGCTACTACCAATCTACGGTGAGATGATTGGTCATAACATTGGTCATAACTTTATTTGTTTGTCACAATATCCTGTCCCTTTTATTTATTTATTTATTACATGGGTTTTACTAAAATACATTTCATTAATTCCTCAAACCCTCAAAATGACTTAGTTTTGGGATCTCACACACACACATATATTTGTGCATGTGTGTGTGAGAGAGAGAGAGATAACTTTATCTCTTTGTGAGTGTAGAGGAGTCTCCAAGGACCCTTAATTTAATGAGATTGTTATCTCATCTCATGTGGAAAATTATATTTAAGGTATAACAAGTGATGGAATTGGCACATCCCTTGGCAAGAAGCTAGTTTAAGGCGTGATGTCCTTCGTATTTTTGAGTTGGTCTTTTTCATATAGGAACATGACAGGACTTTCTTTTGAAAATGTATATTTGAACTTTTAAGATATGAGAAGTTGTATAATTGGTCATATATGTGCCGATGTCAAAAGGAAAGTCAAGTATGTTATGGATGATTTTTTGTATGGAGTTAAGTGCAAGTGGACAATGTAATGTAATCGTATATTTTGATTCGCTACTTATGGCTAGCATCTATGTAAGAAGCACAATGTAATGATCTAATGGCTTGAAGCCAAGAACATTGGGTTCATGGATGAAATGTATATCTTGATGTTAATTATCATGAAGGCTGTTGAGATTGTTATTAGGTGCATTGGAGATGTGTTTTATAAGAACCTGCACCGTTAAATCAGGAATTTAATTAATTTAATTATGAGATAAGAGATAAAGTCATTAATTGACATTGAATAATTATGAGTGAGCTTAAATGATTATAGTGAGTGATTAATAATGTTGAAAGTCACTTTTCAGACGAAAATTTCAGATACCGGTTCTGCTTCACGGTATAAATGCGTACCGATTAAGTATCCGAAAGTGTAACATCTCACGTAAATAGGGAAAAATACATAAAATACTCTAAGGCTTGTATGGATATTCAAACTAGACATATATATATATATATATATATATATATATATATATATATATATATTAATTAATTGATTTGTCATGATAAGAGAAGATTTAATTTAGGCATGTAAAACATTAGTAAAAATATTATATAAGCATAAATTATATTAACCTAGAGAAAAAAATTAAAGATACTAATGAAAACTTAGGAACCCTTGATTTCTTGGACTTGTCTGTGTGCAGCCCCATTGGGCTTAATTATTTTGGTCCCTAAAACATTTGTTGGGCCGAAGCTTAGGGCCCTTGAAGGGAGTCTTGATGCAGCCCAAAACATTGTAGCAACCTCACTTACTTATGATCCTTAGGGAGTGGCCCTTGATTGGATGAAAACCTCCACATGTCCACTTCAACTTCTCCTTGTCTTACGCGCTAGGGTCTTGTGAAAAGGCTGAAGCTTTCTTGTCCTCTTCTCAAAAGATGTCCACATCACTTCCCTCCTCACATGCGTATAGTTGGTCATAAGGGGGCTGATAACTTGCTGCACCTTCTTTGTTTTTTTCTGTTTTAAACCATGCAACTTATGAGCATCAAAAAGGGGCAGCTACATGTTACTTGTTTGGGCAAAATTCTGCACCAAATCTGTCCTCTTATGTGCTGCATGAATGTGACTTTACATTGTGTTTTCCTTCCTTCATGCCTCTCTATTCTATGCGTTGACTTGGACAGCAAAAAGAGAGTTGTACCATGTTGCTTTCATCATACCCATTCATCTTTAATTTGAAGACTTCTCAACTTTATATCCTGCACCCTTTTTCCCTTGCTTGTGTTTTCTTTCTTTCCTTCTTATGCGCTGAAATGGGCAGAAAAACAAGCTGATGACTTGTTGCTTTAACCAAACTCAACCAGCCTTTGAAGCATGCAACCAATGAAGACCTTGTGGGCAGCTTGCATGCCTTGTGTGTGGGTAGAAAATTCTGCACCACTTTGACTCCCTTGTACGCACAAAAAGTGAGAGAACCAAGCCAAGTTTCTGCCTTACTTGTATGGCTTTAAATCAGCCTTCAACCCCTCACTTGTTTCCATCCTTATGCGTTATATGTGGGCTAAACTTAGGCACTTTTTTTACCTCCCTCCTTCCACCCTTGTGCGCTGAGTTAGGCTAAGTTTAGGCTCCTTAAAACATAAAACAAATCTGCACCTATAGCCTTCCTTCTCCACTTGAAGAACCGTGAGTGTGTAGAGAGTTACCATTCAGAATTGAGCACACCATCCTCTCTTCCTCCTTGCTGCAAACCTTGACCCTAAGCATCAAGTATGGTGCAAGCTTTCTTCTCACCTCTTCCTCACTGTCCATCCGTGTTCCATCAAAGGATTCTGCCCAAGTTGTCCTTCCACCACCATTTTGCGCATAAGTCATCACTAGGAGGGTTGAACTTGTTGTTTGGTGAAGCTAGGAAGTATGGTGTTAACCCTTGGTCAACTAGGGTACACATCAAGAGGTAAGCATAGATTTTGAGACCTTGTTCCTTTCTGTGTTTAACCATGCATATGTTTGAGATGGCTTTAAATGTTAGTTGTGAACCCTCTCATGATTCTGCCTTATCTTGTTTTAAGTCTTAGAATGAGCATAATAAAAAGGATAAATGTGGGATTGTTAGGAGATAACTTGTATGCTTTAAAAATCCAAGAAATACTATATGATGAATAGCATGCTTAATCCTTGTTGCCACCTTGCATGAAGTAGTAAGGTTATGAAATAAAGTCTTCTTGATATGTTTGTTGTGATAATATAAAATTTGATTGTTAAAGTATGTTTTCCACATATGAATAGGTTGTTGTATGCTAAAAAGAATGCCACTATTTCTGTTTAAAAATGTTAATGTTTGATGCTAAAAAAATGCCACTGTTTCCGTTTAAGAATGCTACTGTTTTTGCTGCTATAAACGTTACTGTTTCTATTTCAAAAACGTCACTGAATGTTGTTCACTGCTACTGTAAAATGCTACTGTTATTGCTGCTGTAAATGTTACTGTTTCTGTTTAAAAAACGTCACTGTATGTTGTTCACTGCTGTTGTAAAATGCTACTATTTTTGCTGCTGCAAACGTTACTGTTTCTAAAACATTGCTGTAAAATGATTTATTGTAATTGATTTAGGTGCGCATAAGCAGTGAGAAACGTAGCATATTTCGCTGCTGTTTGGTAATTATTTAAGGCACGCAAGGTAAGTGTTAGGCGATATTACCTAATGTGACTATTGACTAGCGTATGAAGTTGTAACATGATGCTCCATACTCCGTAAAATTATTATGTTCCTTATAATGTAAGTATTCTGCCATGAATATTCCTGGATGACAATATGATTATGAGGTAAAGTTGTTATGTGGCAGCATAATGTATATGAAAAGTATATAAGCATGCATCTTACATCATACCGCATTTATTTTTACGCTTTGTGTGTGAAAGCATAGCATGGCATGCATGTACCAAAATTCATATAGCCTTGCAATTTTATAATAGTTATGTACAGGACCATGTGTTTGACCACGCATCATATAGGCATCCCTCCGGTACCAGGGTATGGGACGGTTGGCATGAGTCCGCATAGGCCACAATTGGAATCCACCAATGAAGGGTGCCGATTTCTGGGATCTCCACTTAGCAAATGTGACGCA